>RJWH01000923.1:56193-129277 GCA_004363575.1 Solenodon paradoxus
CTACACACACACACACACACACACACACACACACACACACACACACACACACACACACACACACACACACACACTGGACTCTGACCTCCCGCTTAGGATCAGCCTAACTTAGGCTGGAGCTAGGATACCTCCTGCATAAGTATCTGATGAAATGGACCACAGTAGTTCTTCTCAAACTACAGGATGCTTAGGAATCCTTGGATTGTGTTAAAATGTAGATTTCAGCCAAGTAGGTTAGGGTGGAGTCTGAGATGAGATGCTAATTATATTGGCAGGGGCCCCACACCTTCAATGGTAAGGCACTAACTCTCACTCTTGTTCCAAAACTTTAAACTTGTTCCAAGATTCTGACTGATAAGAACAAATTGGCAAATTTAAAGAAAACTTTCTGGGAGGCCTATTTTATTTTAAATTTAAAATAATCTTTGATCTTATTGAGAATAGAATTGTTCTTTAAAAAAAAAATACCAACACGTGAGCATCACCATTGGTGGCCTCTTCCTGTTTTTATACTCAATCCTTTGCTCCTTTGTCTAATACAGCAGTTGCTGAAGCTCACAAATGCTCACTTCCCTTCTGTTCTGGTGAAGTGCTTAGCCTTAAACTCTAACTTAAATGTTGATGCAACTTAAATGCTGATGCAATGGCCTGAGCTACAGAACAAATTTCACTGGCTCAAAGACAGCAGGCCAATGTCTCTGGCTCTCTCAGCCTTTCTTGTGTGCTTCTTACCTCATGGACACAGAGTGGCTGCAGCTCAATTAAGTACCTAGGTCTCTTCATACCAACAATTATCTAGATGATCTAATCGAGTCAAGTTCAAATTTTCTTGATCACAGTTTTTCTACTATTGGTTTCTTTAATCAAAGTCGTGTTACATTTGGTTCTTTTTCACACTATTACATATCTTAAGCTCTAAATTCCCTTTTATAAGACAAACCCCTAGTTGTTCTAAGCTGGTTGGAACTTTAGCTTCCTTGTAGCAAAACTAACACCGGTATACAGATTTTTTAATTAAATCTTATGTTTTCTCCCTCTAGCCAGTTAACACACCCTGCTTATATAAAATAATATGGAAAAGCAGAAATAAGGAAAGAAAATCAGAGTCCTGTCACCGAAATGCTAACATCATCCAGTGGTGAAACATTTGTTTCCTTTTTTTTTTTTTTTTTTTTTTTTTTAAGGAGAGTGCAGGCAGGAGTGAGGACAGGTAGTTAGGCAGTCAGAAGGAGAGAGAGGGGAGGAACATTTTATTTCATTTAGTTGTTCATTGTGGTTGTTTCCTTCAGCCCGGGAATGTAAACTTGAGTCCTTGGGTTGGATGTGGGCTGTGCTTGGTCAGAGGCTGTAGACTTAACCACTACTCCACCAGTGCCCACCTGTGTCCTTTTTTTTTTAATCATTAAAAAAAGCATTTAAGGATGATGAAAATTTTCTAAAATTGATGGTGGCAACAGTTATACAACTCGAATATATTACAAATCTGTGAATTGTGCACTTTAAATAGGCAAACTGTATGTCATGTAAATTATGTCTCGATAAAGCCACTATTAAATTTTTAAATAAGAATATTCTGTTATGAAAAACTTATTACTATTATTTTTAATTATTGCATAGTCATCTATCAAGAACCCAAACTTCAGCTTATTAAACTATTCCCTTATAGAACTAACCTGGGTTGGTTCTATACTAGGGCTGCAACGATTATTACCACAGGAAACTTCTTTGGACTTGAGGATTCTCTTTATCTAGAACTGACTTCTCCTAGAAGCAGAAGTGTTTCTCCATGACGGTTTACTACCAGTCAATGTGGGCTACACTAAGTTCTTTACGTCATGCATTAATTTCTTCCAATTTTTCATCACTCGTGTAATCTAGTCAGCCTCTCTTTTCAGAAGTTGAAAGTGAATTTCAGAGACAACAGCTCACTCACCCAACGTCACCACTCGCCCAAGGTGCCTGCCCTGCAAGGTGTCAGCTCTGCTTGGTCTCAGACAGATCATTACACTCCCTCCACAGGCCTTAGCTTTTTAAAACCTTGCTAAGTTTCAAAGGTGAAAATGTTACCGCTTCTAAATGGTTTTCCCTTGTGTTTGGACATTTCTTTATATTTCCTAAACCACAAGCTTTTCTTGTGAATTACCATAGTAAATGATACAATCTGAAGAGAAAATTAAATGGGATCTCTGGCTGATCACCACCATTGGAAAAGGGAAGCACAGGAATAGTTTTCGTTTAGAAGTCTACTTAATTGTAAAAGCACCTTTAATGGTGGTTGACATCAGGTGTTCCCTCCTGTCACTCTCCCCCTCATTCTTCCCACCTGTTTGAGCCTGGTACAGGTCCGTGAGGCCAGCAAATGCCTGGCAAGGCTGCGGACTGCTGGCAGCCTCGCACACAGTCCTGTTCCTCCCGGAAGCAGGAAGGTTGGGAATCAGACTCAGGCTTGTACTCACTACTCTGTTCCTAAAGCATTTAACCAAAGAACGGCTTCTTCTCCACTATTATGTAGACAAATATCACAATGAGCAGGATGCCAAGCACAGCAAGTTTCAAGCCCACAGGAAACATTTCTAGTGTCCTGTCCTCACTCCAGTCCAGTGTGCTGTAGCATCTCTCTTTGGTGGTGCCTCCTCTGCTCTGGATGATCGGCGCTCCTGAGGCACACCTGTGAAAACATCAGTGGCTTTAGGGCTGTGTGTGGCTACCAGCTGAGAACCCCCTTAAAGTGTGTGGGTCTTGGGGCCCAAGGAAGAAACCCCCTATATTAAAAAATCTATGCCAATTCCATCAAGTGATTGTCACAGAGATCTCTAAAATCCCACAAAGCAATTGTTGACCCTTATCTCACACGGAACAGCTTTCAACGCTGGCCCCAGGTCTGATTTAGGGCCTCTCTGGGGACCCGTCAGAACCCCTGGAGGGCACCAATACAGGAGCACTCCTCCCTTTCTTCACAGACACAAATACTGCCTTTCAGGGTGCTGATGCTGATGGGACCCTGTGCTCTTGAAATCTTGTCCTGCATTTAAAAGGGCCAGAGGGTACTTCTAATCTAATCCTGCAAAATCTACCAGGCACTATTCAGAGATTAGAGAACTTTTCAAAAGGCTTTACTTTCTGACCTGTGAAATGGTCTGTCTTGAATTTTTATTTCAACTACCATTTTTTTTTTCTTTTCTCATTTATAAGATGCAAAGAGGAACAAATGTCTCAAAATGTCTTCACATCAAGACAGTGGGTTCTGGTCTCCTTTTGTTGTGTGTTTGGTACCTCTCCCACCTCTACCTGTTTCCTTTTATCTAAACAGGAGTGGTGAACTAGAAAAGGCCTGCAGTTTTGACATTATGAAATCAAATCTTTTTTCTTGGTAGGCTTCTTTCAGACTCAAACTCTTCACAGGAATCTGAATGACAATTTTCCCCCCAAGAGTTACATAGACAACAATATCTTCTCCTATGCGAAGAAAAGCATTACCTTACTCCCTCAGAATCCAGGCAGTAAGTAGGTATCTAGGGCTTCTAGTCTGGTGGTAGAAGACTTGTGTCTCTAATGAACAGGGAAAAAATGTCAAGAGGAATTTGTTGTCAATGTCTTATACAAAGCACCTTTCTTTTTTAGAAAAGATCATATAAAATGAGTACCTATAGAAGTGCTGGGTACATCAGGTAGTTGAGTACTTCATAACAACTTTAAATTGGCCTTTAGTAATGAGCAAAAACATCTAAATTCTTACAGTAATATTTTATTTCAGTGACTCACACACGATCAAGAGACACATCAGTGACTAGGGTCACATGAAGAGAACAGCATTCTGTTCTTCAGTATCAGCTCTCTATTTGCTCTGTTAATCGTGGTTTTTTTTTTTGTTTTTTTTTAGTGCTTGGAGGTTTATGAGCATTTGTCATTTTTATATGAAGAATACAGTTATTTTTAAAAACAAGGTGGCTATGAGCAAAGATTAACGAAAATTAAAAATTAAGGAAAATGTTCTTTCAGAAGGGTGGAAGTAGGGATATATATATGTATATGTATTTTTGTATATATATTCTTCCAAATATTTCTTGATTTGTTTAATAAAGTAAAAAGGCATAACTATGCTTTCATTTCCTACTTGTGAAACAAAGTTTTGAAGATTAAATGATTCAATATATTCAAAGTGATTAAAATATCTCTTAGCATCAATAAGGATTCAGTAAGTGATAATGAGGATGATAATTATTAATAATTTTGTGTTGCTCTTTTTCCTCATATATGTTTCCCTTGATTGTCAATTCGTATTTAATATTCAGGCCTTATCAACCTCAAATGTCTGCAAGCTTGGTTGGGCCCCCTAGGAATGTGAAGACGCAGTGTTAGATGATTTTATCTAACCACATTTATTGAGTGCAGGGCCCATTAATCTGTTACCTTACTGAGGCCTCCTAGGTCACCTTCCCTCCTCTGGTAGGCACTGAAATTGCTCCATTTAGGAGATGATGAGTCTGAGTCACAGACATGCTAAGCAACTTGTCTAAGTTCACACAGTATTGAAGGAGGCCAAAGCTTCATGTTATGAAACAGCTAACAATGCATCTTCCTTGCAGATGAAGTGTGATCACTGATGCAGAACCTGCAGTGGGGGCGGACCTTGCGGACAAGCAACCACCCTGGCCCGCAGGAACCAAGGAGGACCCGGCACCAACGGGGACAGGAAAGCAGGACCTTGCTACCAGAAGAGTAGGACAATGACCAATGCATGCCTGTGGACCCTGGCACTCCCTCCATGTCCTTTCCTAAAATATCTTCATTCCTTCCCTTAAAAAAGCCCTGACTTTGTCCAAGATTTTGATATGCTTTGGGACAGTAGCCCACCATTCTTCTCAGGTGTCGAACCCTGAACACAGCCAGATCTTTCTGCACCAACACTTGCCTTCCTAGTGTTGACTTTCAGACAGCAAGTAACCAGATCTTTGGCCGGTAACAGTATTATCGATGCAGCTACGTGCTGGAGACACTACAATAAACACTTTTGACTTTGGATTCTAAAAATAATCTCCCTCCTGCAGGAAGTCTTCTTTAGAATTCTAATCCACTCAGATCAGTGTCTGGTCTCTATGTCTTCAGCCCTAATAGATACATTTTGTATTTTATTCACCCAAAGTTTTATTTATTCATTCAACAGGCATTTGTAGCTCGTCTCTGAGAGCCAGGCCACATGCAGCTGGGAGGGTGCCTGGAGGGACCACCCCACATTTCTGTCCTAAAGCTCCCGCTGAGCAAGGCTATTCTAAGTACCGACTTCCTTTGCCCCAGTCCCTCCTTCCGAGCTCACAGAGCTGTCATCTATTTCTCACTCGTCAGTCATAATAACCTGCCATTTGGAGTCACTAGTAACTTGGTGTCTGCCCTCCTCAAGGACCCATGATCCCTGAACATGACAAAAGATGCTGGCACCACAGCTGCCAGAGGCCTCCCCGTACAGTGGGTGACAGGTGTCAGAAGGACCCCAAGTAGGAGAAGATGACTGTCACCAGGATGAAACAGGAACCAGAGTGTCTACAGCAGACACTCCTACAGCAAAACCAAGAGGGAGTCGGGGGTGTGGGCCCCTACAGGGCACCAACTTCAAGTTACAATGGAAGAAACTCTTCTCTTCAAACAGTGCTGACAAGCGTTAGTGCTGACACAGGCAGAATCACCAGAGGAACTGAAGCAGGACGATGAAAAATGAAGGTGGATTCTTGCACCCCTTCGCATACTCCAGTGCCCCCACACCCTCTTGCTGGTTCCCTGTTAAAAGCTTTGTCTCTATGGGATTGCTGAGATGGCTTTTGGTAACCAGAGTCTACCATTTTCCTCAGCTGATTGACTTCTGAATAAAGCTGATTCTAGCTCCCCATCCCTCTTCCCTGAACCTGCCCAAACAGATCTTGGTGGGAACAGTGAGTCAGTTACCCGGAGTTACCCGGAGGAGAGCCCTGTGTCTTCTCAGGGCACCCTACCAGAGATCTGGGGACCTACAGAGTGTATGGCATCACCAGGCCCCAGACGGTGAGGAAGGCGCACCCTGCTGTGCCATCACTTGCAGCCAGGTGCACCCTCCCCTGGCCCAGGACACAGCTGCCCCAGCACAGATACTGTAGGGGTCCACACGCGGCTTCCTGAAGTGGGAAGCAGAGGGCCCGAGGAAGAAAACTTCAGAATTCTCACCACTGTGCCACAGGGTCTAGCAGGGAACCTGCTCACCAAGAGAGAATTCAAACTATTTCTAAGAATGCTGGGGAAATCTTTTACAAGCAAATTCTTTTCTTTCTTTCTTTTTTTTTTTTTTTTAAAGAAAAGTGCAGGCAGCAATGAAGGCGAGTAGGCAGGCAGGCAGGAAGACAGAGAGGAGGAAGAAGCACTTTATTTTTATTTAGTTACTCATCTTGGTTGCTCTCCCCAGCCCAGGACATGAACGGGGGTCCTTGGAATGTATTGTTCAGCTGGAGGCGATGAACCTGCTACTCCACCAGGGTGTGCCAGCAAATTTTTTTTAACCCTTTTAATTTTAGAAAAATTTAAACATGTACAAAAGTAGACAACAGTATAATGAGCCTCTTTGCACCCATCACATGGAACTTCTTTTTAATTATCTTAAATTTAAAAATAGGTCTGTTAAATAAAGCATTTGGGGTAGGAGTCTGTTGCAAAATCAAATTATAGGATTTCACAGCTCTTAGGCAATCAAATACTCCTCTTCTCTTCCTTCCTGGCATAGGAGGTTTGGTTCTTGATTTTCTTTTCTTCTAGAATTTATTTCCTTTACTATCATTATATATGGAGCTCTCCTACAGTATATAAAAGGTGGACGTTTTGATTTTCAGAAAGGAGTCATTATGATTTATCAATCTCACTGTGTAGCCATCAGCAATAATAATTACTACAAAGGCTATAAGCCGGGAAGTGGGTATGGATCAACGTTAGACATAGCAAACTGTGTAACAGGGCATGTAAATAGTGATGGCAGCTGTGTAAACACACATAAAGTGAAACTGGAGAGAAATTGAAAAAATGAAATCAAGTTTATAGTTAGTTGATTTATTTTTCATCTTAAAAAATACTCCTTTAATACTGTTATAATATGATTTTCACTATAATCACCTTTACAATGGAACTAAAAAATATTAGTGTTCATTAAAGCACTGGCCTAGTGAGGGTTAAGTATGCCCACGGGGAAATATAATATTTTGTTCCTTTCTCCCTCTGCCCAGAGCTAGAATCTATAAAGACTGCTGTTTTTACAAAGACTTCATAGCCAAGAGTGAGGGAAATGTGTGATCTCCTCCTATTCCCCCTCTTTACTACATCCTCTGACATTCAAGTCAGAAAAGTACACCCATCCATATGCTTCTGATCACAGCCGTAGTTACAACTGTAATAATTCCAAGTATGCCAGTACCGTAAACCACCGTGTCTCATTCCAGTACTAGCTAGCATGTATATAGCATTTCCAGTATGCCAGGCACCGTCTTATCCTCAATACCGTCCTCTGAAGAAGGTACTTTTATGCTCATTTTACAGATGAGGAAACTGAGGCACAGAGAGGTTAAGGCATGCCACGGGCACACAGCACACGGCTGTGGGGATGGTGGAGCCAGGAGTCGTCCACAGCAGTGGAGTGTCAGAGCCCCCACTCCTAACCAGCACACTGCACTGCAGTATGATAGTGCTATTTACTAGAAGTTCTGAATGTCTGTTATCTGGGACACTCAACATGCATCTAATCTTTCTACCAACTCTAAGAGGTAATCACTACAGTCAGCATTTTATAAATGAGGAAATAGAGGTTTAGGGAGCTGAGTTATTTGCCCCAGGTTACACAATTAGTAAAAGACACAGCTATAATTTAAGCCCAGACATTCTGGCTCCAATGCCTAAGTCTTTTGTTTTATAATATTTCTATAGGGGGAACTCATCACTGCAAAAATACAAAACGTATTTCTAAAAACTGTTTTCATTAATTAAGAAATCAGCAATTCATTCATCAATTTCCTATGGAAGTAACACTTGTAGCCAACAGAGCTTTTCTAAAATATTTCAGATGAATTGGCTTTTTAATAAGATTTTTCAAATAGACCACTTTGTGCTAATTCTGGCTTCCTTATCATACTGAAGCTAAAAGTGGAGAAGACAGTCCAAGAAGGCAATCTGGTAGGCGCTGAGTCTCCCCACAGAACAACTAGGAATCACCTATTTTGTAGACACAGATGCTGTGAAAGTGAATTGTATATGATACTATGTCACCCAGTATTAGCATTCACTAAAAAACTCTCGGCTAATATCCAGAGCCAGAAAGGACAACAATCATTTTGTGTTTTCACTAAATCATTACTCATCAAAAAATGTTATTTAGTTTTTGAAAGATGATCTCCCTTGACAAAGTCATTAATATTTGTCTATAAAGAAAATACATTTGCTTGCAATGCAATACTTTTGCTTGTGTTTCCACAGACATAGTGTAGACCCAAACCTAGTCAGAAATGTCATTGGCTGACACAATCATAGGTAATCAAAAGAGGGGGTGTTGGGAGGTGAGTTTCCCAGCCCTCTTTTCTCTTATTCTTCCAAGATTTCCTACTGTTGGACTTCAGCAAGTCAGAAGGCGGTGACACCCTGGAGGAGCTGGGGATGGATAAGATTGTCTTCTAAATGAAATGTGTTACATTTCCCAATCATTTTACTCCACTAGTACAGTTTTTCTTTAAAAATGACCTAAATGTAGAACCAAGTAGCTTTACAAATGACTTCTCAGTCTGGTAATTGTGACCTGCTTACAGACAGAAGGAAACCTTTTGATTTAAAACTCTTTAAAAATCAAATTAATCCTGAATTAATTTATTGACTAAAATGATTATGTTAATAAAATATCTCACAATAATTTCAGATTATTCACTTTTTACCTCAACCTGATTTGATAAAGTTCTCATTTAAAATATTTTGTTCTTTTAACCTAAGTCATGATTTCAAATTAATTAAAAGCCTTTTAAAATAATCAGCACCATATTTACAAAAGAAAGGTTAAAAACACGATAATCTCTAGTCCTGATTAAAACAAAATCTTCTAGCAAACCAGAAACAGAATGGAAACTTCTTTAACATGATGAAAGTTGTCTCCCAATCCCTCCACTAAAAATTATCCTCAAAGGTGAATCTTAAAAGCATTTCCTTAAAATCAGAATCAAGGAAAGAATTCCTACTATTATCACTCTTATTTAATATTGTAATAAAGAAGTCTAGCCAACATTGTACAATTAAAAGAAAATTTAAGTACAGAAACTAGACCAAGAAGAATCTACAGAAAAATGACTACAATTGCAGAGTTCTTTGTCACAAGATTGATACACAAAAGTCAACTGCATTTCTTTCTTCTTTAAGGAAGGTGCAGGTAGGAATAAGACGAACAGGCAGGCAGGAAGAGAGAAGAGGAAGAAGTACTTTATTTTTATTTAGTTGTCCATCTTGGTTGTTATTCCCGGCCCGGAAGTGAACCTGGACCCTTGGGATGTATGTTGACTGTTTTAGGAAGGAGGCAGTTGACCAAACCACTACTCCACCGGGCACAACTCAAATGCATTTCTGTATGTGAGAAACCACCCACTTAGCACATACTTTTTAAAGATGCTATTTCTCATAGTAACAAAATTTAAAAGCTATCCAAAAAAAAAAAATTCCAACAAAAAATGAGCATAACTTTTTTTGAGAAGATTATAAAATCTTGCCAAAAGACATTAAAGAAAATATCAATAAATGCAAAGATGCAATATGTTCATGAACAGGAAGATTCAACAGAATAAGGGTTCAACTCTTTCCAAATTAATTTATAAAATCAATAAAATTGCAATCCAAATTCCAATCAGAATTTTTCATGGAACTTGATAAATTTATTCTAAAATGTATGTGAAAGAACAAAGGGACAAGAAATAAAGGAACTGTTTTTAAACAACAAAGCAGAGGGATGATAGTTATAGTAATTAAGACATTCTGTTATTGACACAGGTTAGACAAATTAATCAGAATAGTGACTCCCGTAGTATTAATCATGGTTTTGATTTTCTGTATTTTATGAGGCTTTGCTATCTGGGGACCTTGCTAATCTCAGAGAGACAGCCTCACTCAGGGATGGCTGATACCTAGAGAGAGTAAAAACTTGCCTTGAGAGCAAGCCTTTCAGAGGCAAACTAACCAAATCCCAAACTCATACCCACAATAGCCTCCTCTATCTGACTTTGACTGTCATGCCAGTACCTGCCCAGCACTGAATCTGCAGAGGGATAGATACTGCACAACTAACCCCATACCCCAGAGCCCACTGCAGTGATTCAAGCTAGCCAATCCGAAAATGCTTGCCTTGCCTCACCCATTGCTTCTTGCAAAAACACTCAATGGAGCACATACCATGCTCCCTCGTCTGTCTTGTCTCCTGACTGAAACTGGTACTTCTCCGTGTGACCCTGTGTGGCAGGGTTGCCTAGTCTCTTGAGTCCTCTAAGTAAAGAACCCTTCTTTCAAAGTCTCCATATCCATCATCTTAGCATACTTGATTAAAACAATGCTTGGTTACAATTTTAAACGTCCATGTATGTATGGCAGTTGCTGTATGACAAGAGCAACATTGCTCAGAGGAGAAAGGATGATCTGCTCAAAAATGGTATTGAGAACAAGACGGCCCTTTTCTGTTGAGTATCACCAAAAACTCTGGACATTATGCATAAAGCAAACATAAGACACTGAAAGGTGGAGAAAAGAAGAGGGCCAAGGCACCTGAGGCCCAGAGGAATACATGTGGTGAGTGGCCTGGGCTTTCATTTTGTCTCAGTATCCTGGACCAATGCTGGAGAAGCTGGCAATCTGGAAACACCAATGAGGCAGATGAAAAGCCATGCCCTAGCGATCTAGTGGCTTAGATCCCAAGGGTCCTGATTCAAGACCTGGACCCCAGGAAACAACCAAGATGAACAAATAAATAAAGTGCTTCATTGTCTTCTCACTTCCTTCCTGCCTGCTTTCTTGCCTTCATTCCTGATCATACCTTTCCTTTAAATTAAAAAAGAAAGAGAAAACAAAAGAAAGAAAGAGGAAGGAAGGAAGGAAGGAGGGAGAGGGGGAGGGGGAAGGAGGAAGGAAGGGAGGAAGGGAGGGAGGGAGGGAGGAAGGAAGGAAGGAAGGAAGGAGGGAGAGGGGGATGGGGGAAGGAGGAAGGAAGGGAGGAAGGGAGGAAGGGAGGAAGGAAGGAAGGAAGGAAGGACTGCTGGAAAAGCCAAAGATCAAAAAAGGGGGAAAGGAGCAGCCTCTTAACAAGACAGAAGACTTTTTAACAGTAACTGCCCTCCTTCAGCCAATCAGCCCACCCTCACCTGCCAAGGCGCAGGGGAAGCCTGGACTTAAACCTAATGCGTCAGGCCCTTCCCATTCCCCACTGGGGTGGTGTCAGGGGAGGCCCAGTGATTTACCTGGACTTCTACCCCAATCCGATAGCAGTGAGCTGGCATCCCTCTTACTCACCAACATGGAGTCTGAGGAGGCCTACTAAATCCAAAAGATTAAGTAACAAGCAGAGTCTCATACAAGTCAATGACAGATGCTAAAGCTGAGACCACAAAAATGTTGGGATTCTCTGATCAAGAGTTCACAGCAGTCATCATAAAAGGTTTCAGGAACAATGTGAACAGTTGAAAACAAATGGAAAAATAACTGTTTACAAAGAAGTACAATATATAAAGAAGTCAAGTGTAAATTTTAGAACTTAAGAAAATACAACCAAAATTTAAAACTCACTAGATGAACTCGAGAACCGAATGGGAAAAAAAAAAAACAGAAAAAAAGAATCAATGAGTTTGAATATAGAAACTGAACAACAGAAAGAAAACAGACTTTCAAAAAAATGAGCAGAATATCAAGATTTTATGATATTACAATAGAAGATCTAACATTTGTGCTGAGTCTCAAAAGGAGAAGAGAATGAGGTGGGGCTGGAAAAGGTATTAGAAGAAATGATGACTGAAGATGTACCAAATAATTTGGCAAAAGATACAAATCTACATATTCAATAAACTGAGTAAATTCCAAACAGGATAAACTCCAAAAATATACATACATGTTATAATCAAACTTCTGAAAACATTTGTGCATTGAAGAATAGCATCAAGAACATAAAAAGCAAGCTACAAAATGGGAAAAAAATATTTATGTGCCATGTAGCTAATAACAACTTGGTATCTAGAATATATAAAGAACTCTTACAACTCAGCCACAAAAAAATAGCCCAGTTAAAAAATGAGCAAATGACTTGAATAGACATTTTTAATAGGCAC
The DNA here is from genome assembly GCA_004363575.1 of Solenodon paradoxus. Classification (NCBI taxonomy): domain Eukaryota; kingdom Metazoa; phylum Chordata; class Mammalia; order Eulipotyphla; family Solenodontidae; genus Solenodon; species Solenodon paradoxus. Next base: position 68,529 of record RJWH01000923.1, read on the forward strand.
ATGAAAAGATGCTCAACATCATGAGTCATAAGGTAAATGTGAATCAAAACCACAATGAAATAGCACTTCACATCTAAGATGGTTATTTAAGAGAAAGTTGAGTGTGCCCTGGTGGAGGACTGGTTAGGTCAGCCACCCCCAAGGAGCACAATCACATACATCATAGGATCTGGGTTGCATTGTGGGTCTTCTGGGAGGAAAAGAGTTTCGGCATTACTAAAAAAAATTAAACATAGACTTACCATTTGACCTAGTAATTCTACTTTAGGTATATATCCAAAAGAAGCAAAAATAGATACTCAAATACTTAAACATGAACATTAATAGTTATTATTCCCAATAACCAAGAGATGGAAAGATCTCAAATACCCATGAATGGATGAATAGATAAATAAATCTGGTTATGTCCACACAGTGGAATAGTATTCAGCCATAAAAACGAATGAAGTGCTAATAGAATTCATGCTACAACATGGATGAAACTTGTAAATCTTATGCTAATGAAAGAAGCCAGTCACAAAACATCACATATTGAATGATTCCATTTATGTGAAATACCCAGAGAAGTAAATCTGCTGAAGGAGAAGGAAGATTGGCAGCTGTCAGGACTGAGCAGGTTTAAAAGTGTTTGAGGAGTACCTGCTTAACGAGCACTGAGTTTCAGGTTGGAGTTTTATAAAAATATTTTGAAACTATATAGAGATAGTTGTTTAACAGCTTTATGGATATCCTAAATACCATTGAGTTGTGTACTTTAAAATCATTACCTTTTTTGAAAGACTGAGTTCTGTAGGAGCAAAGGACTTTGGTTTATTGACATGTCCTGCATGGTAGGCACAGGGTAAGTATTCAATAAATACTTTTGTTATATGAATTTTACCTCAATAAAAAATGTCTGCTTCTTGTCATTGTTCTGTGAACATCCTTATGTCTTTAGTCTAAGAAAATGTATACTGAAGTTTCTGAGAGGGAGTAAAAGTTACGCCTATAATTTAAGTCAAGAAAAAGTAGACAAAATTATCTAATGAATAAGGTAAAATGTTAATAATTGGGCATCAGGGTAAAGATCATATAGGAGTTCCTTACAGGAAACTTTCTGTATATTTGAAATTATTTTTCAATGGCATTTAAAAAAGTCACCGAGAAAGGAGCAAAAAAATAAGCTCACTGTTGAGGGTGTTAACACGGAGGAGGCTATGCCTGTGAGGAGTGAGGGTATGTAGGAAATCTTTGTACCTTCTCAGTTTTGCTGTGAACCTAAAACTGCTATTAAAAAAAATGAAAGACAATCCCAAACTGCTAGAAGAATTAGTGTCAAAATATACAAAGAGCTCCTTTAATTAACAAGAAAAAGATAAACAATCTAACAGAAAAATGGGCAAGAGACATAAACAGGCATTTCATAGATGTGAAAACACAAATAACCAACAAAGTGTGAAAAGATGCTGAACCTTATAGTAATAAGACAAATACAAATTACTATCATAGTGATATGCCATCTTACACCTTAAAATCTAAAATATTTTTGGGTTTTTTTTTTAAAGGAAAGGTACAGGCAGGAATGAAGGAGAACAGAGACAGGAAGGCAGAAAGAGAGGAAGAAGCACTTATTTTTACTTATTTTATTTAGCTCTTCATCTTGGTTGTTCTCCACAGCCCTGGGTCTTAAACTGGGAATCTTGGGATCTGTGTGAACTGTGACAAACTGCTCCTCCACCAGGGTACACCAAAATCTAAAATCTTAAACCCTTACAAAGTTTCGAAGAAGATTTAGAGCAATAGAGCTCTTAATATATTGCTAGTGGAATGGGGCCACCATCTCATAAGTAACTCAGCTTGCTCTTAAGTTCAAGAGGGAGATATCTTTCCACTCCTGGGTATAGTCATTCAATTGGAAAAAACAAACAAAAATTCTTGCACAGGTACACAATGGGTCATGTATCCCAATTTTTGTAGCAGCGTTGTTTGTATTAGAAACATTTGGAGATAATACAAATGTTCAATAAATAAAGAATGGATCCATATAATCTATGCAGTTGTGAAAACAGATGAAGTAGAGCTATGAATATTGAATGGAGCTCCCACTAAAAAGCTGGATTGATAAAGGGGAGTTGCAGACAAATACTTACATATGGTATCATTTAAATAAAATATAGAGCATGAGAAACTAAGGTTTGTGGCTACATTAAAAAAAGGAAAAGTGTGATAACTAGAAAATCAGGAGATGCTGCCTTGGGGACAGAAAAGAAGAGGGATACGCTGAGGTCTTCAACTGAAGATTTATCATGTAAATTCCAGGGTGGGAATCTAACTGTTCATTGTATAATTCTTGATATCTTTTCAGATGCACAAAACGTTATAAGAAAATGCCAGAGTGTGCTCTGGTGGAGCAGTGGTTAGGTCTGCCACCTCCGGCTGAACAAAGTCCACGTACACCCCAAGGACCCGGGTTCACCTCTGAGGGGAGAACAATCAAGATGAAAAGCTTAGTAAAATTTAAATAAAATGCTTCTTCCTCTCCCTCTCTTCCTGCCTGCTTGCCTGCTAGCCTTCATTTCTGCCTGCACCATTCCAAATAAATAAATAAATACATAAAACTGTAAAGTGAAAATGTCAAAAGGTTTTCAGGTTTGAATTCTTTTCTGTTCACTTGGCAAATTCACAGCGCCCCTCTGCATATATGTCAGCCCATTTAAAATGCTGATTTCTGCGTTAACTCTGCTCTGGGCATGGGCTCCAGGTGGTGCCTTGTATGCACCACTCTATTGCAAAGCAGTCGTCAGAAAGTCGCTTCCAAGAGTGAACACACATCCTAGAGCCGTCTCGCCCAGCATCTTGAAGAAGGGACACTGGGGGGAGCTATTTCACCACTCAGACACCTGTTTTCCCTCCCTCTTTGGCAACTTGATATAATGGAAAGAGCAACTGAATGGGAATTATGAATTCCATTCAACTTCCATTTGGAATTCAAATCCCAAGTTTTCTTCTAACTTTCTGTATGCTCTTGAGCAAGTCCTATCCCTGCCCCTTCTTGTTTCCTCATCTGTAGGAATCAAATTATATAGGTTTGTTCAAGAGGCAATTCTGATAGGAAAGTCCATGAAAATAAATCATGCCAGGACTCACAAACTGTGATCATGCACCCATGCTCATGAAGCTTTAACGAGTTCCAAGATTAACAGAACTCAGGGGTGCTTATGTTAGCATTGTATCAGTGAATATATATATATATATATATATATAGTCACAGTGCAAGTATAAATTAGCTAAAGTCAGCGTGGTTATAGTCTTAGATAAAAGAGAAAGCAAAACTGAGTTTTCTAAGCAAATTCATATTTTTCGCATAGAAAATTCAAAATTTCATAATTCATTTTTATTAAAATAAGCTTACCTTCATTATCATCTTACAATCACTGTAATCAGAGTTTGACTTCACCCTCTCCTGTTGATCTTGTATTTCAAAAACTGGGTTCTAGTACACAGAAAGAATCAACATGTAATCAATAAGATAAAGACATACTGATCATGAAGCATAGTTAAGCATCTACCAGGAGGTCAGTATTTATACAAGAAGAATGTTAAATTATACTCCTTGTAAAATGGCATTTAACTCCCATTAGCACATGTCAAAGGTAAGAAGAAAGGGCTTATTATGGCGTTATAGAATATGTAATTTACTCTTCCCTTCGACCCAACTGAAATATACAACTCCTATTGGGAATAAGACTATTTTTCAATGAATTAAACTATTACAGAAATGTTTAACATCAGGTCTCCTAGACGCTTTACATGAAACTTGCACCACACATTTAATGGGAGTCCTTTTTAATATATATTCCCTTGGTACATTGAGTCTTCTGATTAAAGTATTTGGGGTAGACCACATCCTACACATGCTAATAATAAGCCTACAAGGAATCTTGCTAGCAACATAGCAGTTGATACACAGAGGGTAAAAAATACTATTAAAGCTTTGACACAAAAGAATTGAAAGATCTAAGAATTGGGGGGCTGTGAGGACATAAAATTTTCCTTCCCTTTCTTTTCCTTCTCTGCACTGTCTGTGTCTCCTGCCCTGGAAGCAAGGCAGAGGGCACACAGAAATAATGTCTGTATGAAGAGGTCAAAGACATGGAGTGGAGGGACTGTGTATACGGAAGGGAGCCTTGGGGTTCTTGGTGGTTGAAGAATGGGATCCCAGGGAGGGGACCACATGGAGGCTTTAGTCTGCACAGCATCCAAGGAAGACTGACAGTGAGGACAGGGCCACATGGAATGTTGGTATATCTGGTCTTCAAGGAGGTGGTGATTCTGTAGAAGAGGTGGCTGCTGTGATTGGTAGACTGGTAGCATTGATAAAATTGGAAAATAGAATAAAAAATGCAAACATACTGAGGATAACGGAAGCCAGCTTTCTCAATGTTAGAGGAGTAATTTACAAACAAAAAAACAGAAAGATGAGAAAGAACACTGAAATGTTGGGTTGTGATTGGAGATCAATATGAACTCATGGCTTTAAAATTTATATGGAGATATAAAGTTATGTAGTGTATGATATATATATATATATATATATATAATTCAAAGATATATATGTATATTCCAGCTCTGTCCACTGCAGGGAGGGAACTAGAAGCAGTGACTTCCCATTAACAAGAACTCACTGAAGGTCTTGGTCTTGGTTTCTAAATACCATCCTGCTGTAAAAGGACTCAAGTCTCTGGGGTTGGAGAAGCACAAGGTGGATCTGAAACATCTTTTTGTGGCAAAAATTAAGAAAATGTTTGATGAGGACTATCCAAAATAATACAATATATCCATCTTGAAGGGGTTCTCCCTGGCCAGGTATGGGAGAATTTGAGCATTACAATAAATAATGACATCAACAGACACCACCTATTGAATGAAAAGGAATCAATGAGCCCATACTAACAGGAACGAGCAAATGATCAAAATATAAACAGAGGAGAAGGGAAGGCCAGAATAAACCATTAAATGGAATAAACGGAGTGCTTCTTTATCCTCTCTTTATCCTCTTCTTTATCCTGCCCACCTGCCTCTGCTTGTCCTCATTCCCGCCTGCACCTTCCTTTAAGGAGAAAAAAAATCTCCGATTAGGAAAAGCATTGACCTGGCTTCCTGAATGGCCTATTGACCAAGTTGAACAGGCTACATATGCGGAGATTCCTCAAGAAATTGAGAATGGAAATTCTGTATGCTCAGTTATCCTACTCCTGGGTATTAACAAAACCCCCCGAAACCCCCAAAACACAAATTCAAATCGATATATGCACCCTCATGTTTACTGCAGCATAATTGACAATAGCCAAAAAGGGAAACAACCTAAGCACCCATCAACAGATGAATAGATAAAGAAGACGTGGTGTGGACTACTACGCTTCAAAAAAGATGAAATCCTGCCATTAGGTTGGAGCTAGAAGGAATTATGCTCAGTAAAATAAATCAGGAGAAAACAACCTGGGAATTCACTCATATGTTGAATTTAAAAAAAAAAAAAGACTAACAGAAAAAATAAACAAAAACTCACCCTTGAGCATGGATGAACAATGGGACATAGGGTGTGTTACATATATTTGATGAAGTGTGAGCTTGCACATCTAAACTTACATTGTTTTGTAAATCAAAGTTACCACAATAAAATAGGAAGCTACATATATGATTTGGTAAAACATACACACACAGTGCTAAAAACTCTCCAGATGGGTATATGCAATCTCAAAGTGGTTGGTATTCCACTAGAACCCTGTTAAATGGAGGGGCAGATGCGTTCACTGGGGTTTCAAAGATACGCAAATACCTTTCTAGGTACTTGGAGGACTATTAGGTACAGACCACTGCTCGGAAGTAATTAAAGTCTATACAGTTAGACAAGTATCTCAGTGAAAACACTTTCTACCACCTTGGGCAGGGAAATTTAAATGCTTGTTTACATTTACTTTCGAAGTTGAACAGATGTCTTGAGGCCCTTCTGAGAATAAAAGTGGCTTACATAAATTCTTTCGCTAAAAACGTTTTTACCACCACAAACCTTCTTTATTTAATCTACATTCCATTCAAAACACGGGTCTGGTTTTATTTCAGGTTTACGTAAAGCAAAGCCTGAAGGGTACTATAATTATAAATTGCATTATAAATAAATAAATAAATATAAATAAAATGCATAATAAATACTCAGGTTGCTTTTCCTCCTGTAAATGCCTTTGTAGGACTAGGAAAAAGGATTTTCTGCAGAAATGAGGTTACTGAATAGAAAGGGTTCCTTTAATGAGTCATTTGGAAAATTAAAAACAATCCTTTAGAAAATTTGATAAGTTATCAGAATTACTTATCAAATTTGAATTATGTTTAAATGGGAAACCAAAGCTACAACATACTGTAGGAATGTTTACTTGGGGTTTTCTTTTCATTTGTTTAAGCTCAGCAAGTACTTTAAACACTAGCCTATATTTAAAAACGAACCTCTTTGTCATGAGAGCTGTCTGGTGGATTTGACGAGGTGCCCTTTGGATTTCTACTGCGTGTGAGCCCCTGTGACAACTACGTCAGAGGATGAGGGATGTGTAGGGAGTCGTCTTTGAGACATACCTCCAACGATTGCCAGATTTTAACAGGAAGAAAAATAAGGCGCGTGGACGAAATTAAAAGAATTCCAGACAAAGAACGATTGAGACAAAGGCAGGTGGGAAGAAAAAAGAGAGGTAGAGAAACAGGGACCTATCAGTTGACTTGGATGACAAAGTTGATGAAGTTACTGGAGACACTAGACTTTCTCCGTGTAGAGGAAGCCTGCATCTCGTCTTGAAAGTCTTTGGAGAAATAAATGAGATGGCTCAATCTACGAAGTGGAGGTGGAAAAGTTTAGAAGCAGAGACCAGTTAGGGCAGTATTGCGATTATTAAACATTTAAACGTAAGCTAGGATGGCAGCAATAGGAAGAGAAACGAGTAACAGAGCTTTAAAACTCATGGTTCACATCTATAAGATTAACTGTTCATACGTGAGGAGCGGTAGAATTATTCGAAGACAATTCTGAGGCTTTGAGCCTGGACAATGGGTGAGGGGTTGTGAAACCGTTAAGTTCACAGAGGCGACAAATGCAGGTCTGGGTGAGTGAAAATGAGCTGGGTTCTGGAGAGCCTGAGTGTGAGGTGCCCGGGAGAACCACAGGAGCATATAAACTCTTCTAAATAACCTATGAAAAGTCTATACATATAAATACCTTTTTGTTGGATGAATGCAGGAAGGAGGGGAAAAGGAAGACAAGGAGGGAGCTTTCTAGAAGACAGGTGGTATGCACTGCTACACCTCAGGAGAAAGGGTCTATGTGGAGGTTTCATGCAGATTCAACACACAGAGGTGGTACGTGATAGCCAGAAAAGGGAAGTGAAGACCGCGCTCTCAGGCACATCTAAGGGGCCAAAAGACAAAGTCAGAACAAAACAGAAAGTGGGGCAGAACCAAGAACCAAGAGCACAGAGTTGCCGAAATCGAAGAAGACAGGTGTCTCTAAATAGAAGGACAGAGGTAAGTAGACTGCAGTAGAGTCACTGAGGTTCGGCATGTCCTGGGAAAGCAGCGGTATGGTCAGCCTCCTTCGACTGAGAATGCAGTTCACATACATCCCAAGGTCTCGGGTTCCAGACCCGGAGCCAGCAGGAGCAGCTAAAATGAACTACTAACTAAAATAAATAAAGGGCTGCTTTCTCCTCTCTCTTCCTGCTTTACTTTCTTACTTTCATTCTTGTCTGCACCTTTCCTTTAAAAAGAAAAAAGAAAGTAAGAAAAGCCACTGTGGTTGATATATCACTTCACTCTATGCTAAGAGCTTTACCAGCTTTCCATCCTCCTCCCGGCCCCCAAGAGGGAGGTGTAACTCTTAAACTGCGCCAGGAGTTTAAATTTGCTTCGTGGAAGAGAAGTGACTACACCAGCTAGGACTCATCCCCAACCTGCGACTCTCACACACTTGGCCATGAGCTACAATATGGTGCTGAGGGCAGGAGCCAGATCTTAGGACAAGAGATGAAACAGGAATTCACCGTGGGTCTAAGAAACATGTTCTGTACCCTCTGTGAATGCAGACTGCAGGTGACAGGGAGAGGCACGTCAGCTGAAAGGGAAAGCTGGGTGTCGGCTATCTGGGGTGGAGTAGGAGACCTTGGTACTCTAGGTCATGTGCCAGAACCTGAAAACCATTTCATAACACAAAAATCTGCATTAAAACTAGTTTCTTTAAACTAGGATTTTTACCATTGTAACAGAATGCAGTGACTTACTGTTTCCTTTCTTAACATATATGAAAAGTGCTATTTCCTATTTTTAATGGTTGTGTGAAAGTATTCATGCATTAGAAATGTACATACTTTTTTGAGCCCCTTTCCTGTTTCTGTTGAGAGTTTGAGAGTTCCTTTCAAGATGGCAGTGGCATTAAGTTCTGGATGATGGGAAACAAAAGAAAAACAGGCCATGAGAACATACGAGGTGGCAAAGGCAATCTACACCAATCATCAGGGTGAGCTCCCTCAGTCATAGTGCAGAAGATTTCCGTGAAGGGCAGAAAATTCACCGTGTCCTTTTAGGGAAAAGAGCATTTCAGAGCTGAAGTGGCCTGTGTGGGACACCTGGGCCTTCCCCGGGAATACAGAAGAGCGCCTAACAGGGAGGCAGAAATATTGCATGCCTCCGAGAGAAATACAGTGCTGGGCCACAGCTGGCTGTTTGTCTGGGCAGCTGTTTCAGTCTAGCCTCGCCCTGGGGTGAGCTGTAAGCCTTGTGCATCAAGAAGAAAGGGCGGGAGGATTTTGTCCTTCTGGGTCCCAAATAAGGCTCCCAGGAGAGAGGGGAATAGTTCTGCGCTAAAAGGCTTTGAAATCAGGACAACCACCAGGGCAGAAAAGTCTCTTATTCGTCAAGTCTGGGCTTCAGCTTGTGGAAAAGCATTTTGATAAACTTGGAACACCCGAGTGCCGTAGCTCTTTTAGCTAAGCGGGTTCTAAATGAGCTCTCCAACTATGCCTGTCCACCCAGGCTCAAAACATTGAGGGAACGTGAGAGTCCCCGTTGTTTGTGTGACCTAAAGCTCAGCCACAGGTCTGGAATTGGCTTCTTCTCACTCGTCACCATAACTCCACCCCAGGAATAGGTGCTTTTGGGAAATGCCCAAGGCTGAGGCAGTACCTGGTCAGTTCCATTTCAACCCCTTCATTCTAATGGCACCAGGGTCTATAGGCTGCTGCAGCAAAGCAGTTCAAGTGTCTGATTCACGCTTGACCTGGAGAAGTGGGTTTTCTATTTGTAGCCACCACCAGCTGTTGACACGGCAGCGTTGTGTTATAAGGATAGGACTGAATCTCAGTTTCCCGCTCTGGCCAGGCTGCCCATAGTTGACAAGCATCAGCAGAAGGTCTAAAGCAATGGCTGAACTTAAAAACTAAAGGACCAGTTCTCTCCTAGCCTTGGCATGATACACATCCCTCAGGGAAGGCTTCATGCTAGGAACCAGGGTGGCTTGACCATGACAACTTGGCCTTGCAGCCTTGACCTGCAGTCCCAAGCAATGAAAGTACAAATCTTTCTCTCTGGAATCTTCCAGCCTAACAGCATTTCACCAGAGACTGGGCTGGTCCCTTCGAACCCTTCCCATGGCAAGAAACAGAGGCAGATCCAGGTCTGTGACAGGACTCTGAATGCGTCCCACATCCAGGAAGAGTCTGGGCTAGCCAGATGCCCTGAAGTACTCCCATGCCAACAGCTTCGCTCAGGGACCAACAGCATCCATCTCTAAACTCTGCTTCCCTTTCCAGCTGGACATGCTGTGTCAGACCCTTGGGGAGAGATTTTCACATGTAACACCTTTAATAGCGGGCATTACAGAGAATTTTTCAGGGGTCTCCAGGCACTTGTTTGTTGTACTCATTTGAACCTCAAGAAATTGTCTTTTTTTCTTTATTTGGCAGGGGAGATCAAACATGGTTATTGTGTTCATCTTCACAATATAAATTGTGGGAAAAGTATAGGATACGGGCATACCCTGGTGGAGTAGTGGTTGGGTCAATCTCCTCTGAAGGGGCGCAGATCACATACCCCTGGGTTTGAGTCCCGGATGTAGGGGGAAAACAACCAGTGTGAACAACTAAATAAAACTAATTAAAATGCTTCTTCCTTCTCTCTCTTCCTGACTGCAAATGCATAGGGTGTGAAAAGTGTAGGAAAAGAGCACAATTCTGAGAGCCAAATGGTTCAAATCTCAGTTGTCACTTTCACTCAACAAGCATGTACTGAATTCCTGTGATGTGCCTGTACCGTTCTAGGAACTGGACACACAGCAGAGATGAAGAATGAAGACAGAGGGGCCCTGCACTTCCTGGAACATTCTAATGGATGCTGACCTTCGGGGGCCTCTGCCTAGGCTCTGTGATGTGGGGTCAGTCACTTGGTCTCTCTGAACTTCTGCTAAGTATTGTTACAGTTAAATGAGATAATGCATGTCAGGCATAAAATGATGCATTGGTGACCTTCAATAAATGGTAGTTCCTGTTATTTTGCTGTGACACAAGAGGACACCTAATATTTATTGAATATTTATTGAAATATTTACTGAATGAATATTTACTGGAATCTATTGTGTGAATCTTTAGGCCCACCCACTAAGAGCCCAAGTCAGAAGCCCCCTGCAGGAGAAGGATACACCAGGCAGAACCACTCTAAGCAAAGGCTACAGATCCCAGAGACCACTGCTTACCGTAGAACCTGGAATAGATCACCTGGGATCAGCTCCCATTAAGCCAAGAGGGCAGTGGGCAGAGCCGTAGTTCAGGGAGGTACAATCAGGCTTGTCTTTCTTAATGGACATGAAATCAATTAATTCACAGAAAATAATGGTCAAATTTATTGACTGAGGCAAAGCAGAGGTTGAGAACTCAGGGAGACCTGCAGTTTACCTGTAGGAACCTCTGGTTTTAGAAATCAAAGACAGATTTGGCAAATTAAGCACTCCTCCCCACCACTTTCTACCCAGTTGAGTCACTGGTGTGATATGGGCATGAGGTACAGATTCCTTTTGCAGCCCAGGGACCTGTGTTCCAGGCTCTGTATGCAAACAGGTTTAGTGGCTGTTTCCCAGACCACCTTGCATAGCATTTAAAGCTGTATCCATCATGTTGGACAAGGTGCTAATAAGCATGAGTTGCTATCAGGCAGTACAACTTCTGAGGATACCTTCGCTGTCACTGCAGTCCTCATGGGCTCCATCCAGCTCTCAGAGTCCATTCTTCCCAGGTGAGGCACAAGTTGTTGAGACCCACAATCGCTCCAGCTTTCTTTCATACACTTTTCTGGTGGAAGCTGAGGAAAAATGTGGAGAACCAATCAAATTAATGTTGGTGTATGTGGTCTTACTGGGTTCACAGTATTCTACCTTATTCTTGGACCTCACATTATTGGTTAATTGTGTGTTTGAAGTGAGATAGACCCTGCAGCTACTCAGCCCACTCCTTTCCTCAAGGTGAGGACCCGTGCTTTATATCGATCAGGCATTTATACAGAGAGACAAAGTTGTACATCCTGTCTATAGGGAACATAGATATAAGTAGGTAGGTAACATCATGTTACACATTAGACATCAAAAAACAAGGTCATATAAGAGTAATCGGGTTTTCATTGCTGAAAACCAATTCCAAGACGTCTGGTGGCTTAGGCGTGGGACATAGACCATGTAAAGCCCACAGATCCTGGATGGAAATTAGAAGTGGGACACAGCCATAAGTCAATCATTCAATCAATCAATAAAAGGGCTTCCTTGTACTATTCCTTCCTCTCTTTAAAAAGAAGCAAGGTGTGCCCTGGTGGAGCAGTGATTAGATCACTCTCCTCTGAAGAAGCAAGTCACATACTCCTGGGTTCAAGTCCCAGCTCTGGGTAGGAAACCACCGGTGCAGTGTGAACTGCTAAATAAAATAAAGATGCTTCTTCCTCTTCTCTCTTCCTGCCTGCCCACCTACTTGCCTTCACTCCGGCCTGCACCTTTCCATTAAAAATTGTTCTAATTAAAAAATAAATAAAAAGGAAAAGAAAAGAGCCAATCCTTTCTCTCTGGCACTCTACCTACTAATCTGTTAGGAGGAGTTTCTGTTTTTTCTTTTTTTAAAAATTATCGTATTTCTATTTTAATGGTTTTTATTGCACATTTCTTGACTATGCAGAATTTAAAATCTTCAGAGAGAGTTTCCAAATAGTAAGCCTCATTTCTAACATTTGCTCTATACATACGTAGTATTGGCCCAAGTGAAAATCCAAGGTTATTAAGTTCACACTGTAATTCATTGTCACTCAGGCATGTCACGTCCAGCATGGTGATAGAAGCTTGGTCTCCTTTCTGAGAGTGAAATCTTTGAAATAGGAAGACATTAAATTCATTAAGGCGGCCAAACAAGTAAAAACAAAAACTTCACCAGTCCACAAAAGAGTTTACACTCCCATCTCCCCGGTCTTGAATGCTCAGGTTGTACCCATGGAAAACTTTGGATGGGTGTCACTTCCCCAGTGTCCTTCTAGTTCAATTATTTCTAACTTTTCTACTCAAACTAATGTTGGAAAAATCTTCTGTACAAAATGCACGAGTGAACAAATATTTCCATTTCTGCTTAGGAACTCTGAGTAAAATTCAAGTTTTGAGAAGATAAGAAGTTAATTAAATATGAAAGAGTTGAGAGAGATTTTCCAGTGAGTGAAATCAAAGTTATTTTTCCCTGCCCTCCTTTTGATGAGAGTACAGAGAGTACAGAGCGTTCAGCTATTGCCAACAGTAGTAGTTTTCACACTTGTAATTTAACTTTGAACATAACGAGGTGGTAGTTTTTAATTAACTGCCAGCAGACTTTGTAATTGCTGAATTGGCATTTGAAAAAAGTTAGCTATTCATTCTCTGGAAAACAAATTGATTTATATAGATTTACACAAGTCTTGATAACAGCCTTTCAAACTAGCACAGCCTCTAGTTCAATCAATTTTCTTCAGCTGACCCCTGTGTCTCCCCAAACTGAGCCATCCACCTACTTAACAAAATTCTGAAAAAGTCAGACCCGTTTATCAAATGTTAACAGAGGTTTTTAATTTAAGCGTTCATTTATTGTACCTGATTTCTATCATGTTTCTGGACTTTTTAATATCAGTGAAAACAAATACAAGACAATTACTCAGCATAGGAGGAGCTAGACCAATTTTAAGTAATGACTTTGCTTTTATTGGTGATCAATCAATGTCCAATTAGGGAGAACATTGCATACAAGCTAGAAAAAAAAAACATGAAAGGTCGTGTATAACAGGGTTATTTGAGAATGCCTAGTGCCATTGAACAGTTCTCCACTTCAAAGCTATACTCTAACCAGACCCAAATTCTGGCACACTATAGGTGCTTAGTAAATGTCAAGCGTCCTTCTTTTCTACATGTTTGGGAAGTGGAATTAACACTTTTTGACCACTAGTAAATGGTTTACTATTAGAAAAGAAAAGGACAGGCACCTCAGAACATTTTATTTTTTATTATTTTTTCACTGGAAGATAACTCCGCAGAGTTCCTGCAACACTTGTTCCCAAGAACATCTGTCTGTTGACTTACCACCTTCCCAAAAATAGCCTCCAAGAGAGCCCTCATCAATTTCAAGTGACACTAGACAATTGCCTAGAGGGAACACACATATGGAATAAAAACATCCAAATGAAATCCAACTGGATGATTAATCCACTTACCCTTTACATGTCTATGCAGTTGAGCTAGTTACTAAAGCTGGGTGAGTTTCACCCAAAGTAGAAACCAGCAACCAATCCCTTTTTGTCTCTTAGGTATTATGGTAATCATAATACTGACAAGTGTGACATCAGCAACCCCATGCAACAGGCAGATGTGGAAGTCAGATGACTGATTGAACCTGCACTCAAACAGAAGGAGGCACTGGACAGCTCCATAGGCAAACCGCAACGAGAGAATATCAAGAGAGGCTGAGATGCCAAAATACATGGGAAGCGAAGAGAAGGAGTGGTGATCAAACCAAACTGACAATAAACTGGGGAAAAAAGAGAAATCAAACAAACTCAAGTGTGCAGGCCAACATCAAAAAGATCCACAGTGATAAACGTGTAATTTGACCTCCTACTTTAAGGAAAATGAGGAAGTGAAAGAAATCTATAATGACTCATTAAGGGATATATAATGACTCATTTATGAATAAGAATCAGGATGGAATACAGATGAACAACACATTGAAGAATTTTGATGATTTGGGCTTTTTAAAGCACTTTCATATCATTTCATCCTCTGCATACTCCCCATAAGACAGCCAGACAGATTTTATCCTCAGTCTTGCAGAAGGCTAGTTTTGTTGTTGTTGCTTTGTTTTGTTAAAGGAAAAATCCTTCAGATAATCAGCTTGAGTCTTTCAGGAAAGACTACTGCGGCTTTTTATTTATTTACTCTTTTTACTTTAAAAACAATTATGCAAGACAAAATGCAATCTTGGGAAAATACAAGGCCTCAGTTAAATACCAGGGATAGGAAGGAATCATTGAGAGGGGTGAAGGGGACATTGGAACTCCCCTGGGATCAAATCCCAGTTCTGTTCCTTGCTGGTGGGTGACATTAGGTCTGATGGGTAGTAACCTCATTGGGTCCCCTTCCCTAATCTGCAATGGTGATGACAATGGTCCCTACGCCAGTTATGAAAATTCAGTGAGTTATAATAGACACATACAGTGTTAAGCACACAGTAAGCATTAAAGTCCGTGTTTTCAATTATTCTGATTATTCATGACCCATAGGTTTAGAAAGTTTTCACATACAGTCTCTTCCTCAGGAGGCTGCACCCCATTTATACTTACCCAGGAGACCCTATAATGTCAACACTTTCTAGATTCTGGGGGAAAACGGCACGTCCTTGGGTGGATGGTTGGAGCCATCCCAGGCTGGGGTTTCTGAATAAAGCATCCATTTCCAAACAAACATGTAATGCAAACATTTGCCAACATCCAATCACTTGATTCACCAAACAAAGACTTTGAAAATTAACATATTCGTTTCAGTCAAAGAAAATAAATGATAGCCTTGGCTTATTAGGATGCACAAACATTTTGTTTATGTTTTCCAGAATTGCTTTCAACAAAAAAGCAGCCAGCAGGTGGAACGACTTACATTTAAACAGACTATGGGGATGAAACAGACATGGTTAAAATATTTTCTTTAGACTTCTGAGGTTTAAAACAAGCTAGCTTAACAAAGGATTCAATCAGATGATCTCACGAACATCTCTGGGTTGAGATCCCACTATGTGCAAGATGCTTTGCCTAAAGTTATTCCCTTGATGATCCAACCAGAATATGTATGATTCTATTCTTAGCATTATTCTGTTTCAGAATGCCTGAACTCAGCAATATCCTGAAATAATTGGTTTTGATGTTTACAGCACCCATTTCCCTGGGTTTTATCTGTAAAGTTCTGGGCATTCACTCACTTTTTGTTTTTATTCATTGCTTGGCTGCAAAGGTATTTTTTTCCCATTTCTTGAGGGAAGCAAGTTTTAATTGCCAATCGACTAGGTATTCAACAAGATAAGGTATCTAAACCCTGAGAGCTTCCTCCTTTCATTAAAATGTAGATCCAATTTCTTTTCCCTTAATGCCACATGCTGTTATTAAACTGAAATAACGGAAATAGTAAAAGCCAGATGTCACTTCAGTCTCAGGTCTGACGTGAGGCACAATTTCCTCTCCTCAAGTTTAATCTGCTGTTATTTACTAACCCCATCCTTTGGAAGAATGCACAATTTAAATGTAAATGCAATTTACATAGGGGAGCAGATAGCAGATTTGCAGTTTCAATTGCCAATAACTATTTGCAAAGGGGGAAATCAACTAAAGCAAAGATCAGCAGCTGTCAGGCTGAAGTTGGCATCACTAGCCTATCTCAGAAGACTTTGCTCCTGAAGCCACCTGCCCCTGAGCCTCAGCTATGCAGCCAAAAAGAGGTGAAGAACTGAGGCATTTCACCAGAAATTTCAAGTTGCATTTACTAGTGACTGGGAGAAAAAGGAGGAACTCTGGAAATTTCAATGAACTGACTATCCAACTGGCATCATTGTTGAAATCATTCATTAACTAATTTCTTTCAGCAAATATTTATTGATCACTACCTATGGGAAGGACATTCTGTTTGGCCCAAATTAGGGGAGGTGGAAGAGAATCCAAAGCTGCAAAATCTCCAAACCTTCTTTTAAGGAGCTCACTGTCTCCTCAAAGAGAAAAGACAACTGATTACAAACAATTACAATAAGATATGCTGTTAAGAGCACTACAGGAGCCTCAAATTGGGAGCTCCGAGGGGGTGAAAGTTTCATTTAGGCTGAGACTTGCAGAAACAGCAGTGGTGTCCCCTATAACATGGGGGTAGGGGCAGACATTGTTGGAAGGTGGTGAGGTGGGGACAGCCAGGTGGAGCAGGTGCATAGGGTAGCAGTGTGTGAAGGAGATTGCTGGCATGCTAAGAAGTTCGCCCTTCACTTCCAGGCACATTTGGAAGTTGAAAGTAGAACAGAGCTTGATGAAATTAATGTTGGATGCATTTGATATAATTTTGGTTTGATATGGAGGGGGAATGAGTTGGTAGGATGGAGTCTGGAGGCTGCCTGAGGGAGTAAGAAAAGAATTGATTCACACTTGGACCAGACCAGTCTGGGGGTGGACTAAAAAAACAAAATACAAGATGAATGATTTAAGAGCTGGAGTAGCCAGGATAGGATGTCTGATTGGATATTTCCTCCTAACTTCGCTTTCATAGGTCCCATCTCAGTCTACATCGTTTGTCTCAGTTGTGAGCCCACTTACATAAGGAACCATATGGAGTCTGGTCTATGGAGCACTGACACTTGAAAAATCAGTCTGTGCTCCTCCAGTCCACCCTCAGTTATCCAGGCTACTTGAAGACGGCAGCCATGCAGAGAACCCATAACTCTCTTCAGTTTGGCTTTGGAATTAATTACACCTCTTAGAGCAAATTTGCCTTCCTAATTAATCTTTCTTAGGCTAATATAAAATTAACTAATACTCTCTGCGCCCATGACAGCTGGGCAGGGGAAGTGAAGAGCAGGGAAGGGCAAGCAGGGTCCCTACTCAGACAGTTGAGCAGCAGGAGAAAGCCACTCTGCATTATAATTCAACACGGATTTTCCACTGAGGTCTTCTGTGGGTCTGCTCGGTGAGAAGAGGGGGTTTAGTTGAGATCCCTTGGGGGTTCAGTTGCCGAGTGCCTACTACACGGGGCACTCTGCTAAGAGTGAAGATGAGAAGATGCACAAACACTCAGAGACCACGAGGAGGAAAAAAGAAATGCAAAAAAAATAAAAAGAAGAGAAGATAGCCTAGGGGCCTTGTGGGATATCATCAAGAGGAACAATATGCTGAGTCCCTGGTGGCCTAGCAGTTTAAACTATGCACAGTCCACATACATCCCAAGGTCCTGGGTTCAAGACCCAGGCCATGGAAATAACCACAATGAACAACTGAATAAAATAAATAGAGTGCTTCCTCTTCTCTACCTGCCTGCCTACTTGATCTCATTCCTACCTGCACCTTTCCTTTAAAAAAAAAAAAAAAAAAAAAGCAACGACACCCCCGCCGCAGGGCTTGGAGAAGGTGAGCAAAGCAAAGGCTCTCTTCTGAGCTGACTGTTTAATGAAGAGACAGGCGTGAACAGAACATTTCATCAGATGCATGAAGGATTCTGGCAGAAGGAGCTTTTCTTCAAGAGGATAGGCACAAACAAGGTTAATGGAGAAAGACAAAAACACATTTGTCTGAAACAAAAGGGAAAAGTCATATAATTGCCATTTTATAAACACAACAGCAAATGTGCTTCTAATAAAATGAATGCATATAATTTCTTCTTCCAATAACCCAAATTAGTAAATTATTCTTAGGTGAAATAACCTGTGATCTTCCCCAGTGATTTTCAATCTATGATACCCAAGCCCCAAGATTTTTTACGAGCTGCCAAGGAGGGATGGAGGCTTAGAGTAGCCCCCTGACAGGGCAGCCAGAACAACCTTACCCTGCTTGTTTTACATATGGGACTTCCGTGAAGGTTGGTTTTTTAATTTAATTTAATTTGTAATATATTCTTTGCTGAAATATTGTTTTATAACGCAACATAAGCCACTGATGTGCAGACTCACTCCTCATCAAATTCATGATAGCACTCCACTCCCACCATCAAACTTCTAATGTCTTCCACCTCTGGCCATTGAATCCCACTACCCTTTGCTCTCACTTCCCACCCTCTTCCTCTTTGGTGACCACAGTTATGTTAAGAGTCCAATTAAATTGGCATGCCCCAGTAGAGTAGCGATTTGGTCAATCACCTTTGGTAGAAGAGTGTAGTTTACTGACATCTCAAGGACCTGAGTTCATGTCCCAGGGCCAGGAAATATCCAAGATGAACAACTGAATAAAATAAAGTGCTTTTGCCTCCTCTCTCTTCCTGCCTCCCTGCATACTTGCCTTCATTCCTTCCTTCACCTTTCCTTTAAAAAAAAAAAATCCAACTAAACTAAGGGTTAGTTTTTATTTTGTTCTCTTTGTTCTTTGATTTATTTCTGTGTATTCCACATATGAGTGAGATTGTCCAGTATTTGTCTTTCTCTTGACTTATTTCACTTAGCACAATCTTCTCTAGTTTAACCTATGTTGTCACAAATGGCAAGATTTCATCTTTTTATAGCTGAGTGTATATATATATAACACATTTTATAAAGATTGACTTTTTTTCAAAGGAAACATACAGGCAGTAGTGAAGGTAAGCAGAGGCTGGCAGACAGGAAGAGAGAGGAGGAAAAACATTTTTTATTTATTTCATTTAGTTGTTCATCTTCGTTGTTCCCATTGGCCCTGGGACATGAACCCAGGACCTTGGGATGTATGTGGATTGTGCTCAACCACTACTCCACCAGGCAGCACCATGAAGATTGACTTTAAAAGAAGATTTTCACTGCTACATCAGGTAAGGAAGCTACCCATCTATCCTGTTTTCTGGCTGCTTTTTAAACCTAAATGGGCCTAGCTGCTCATCTTGTCATGAAGGTAAACCACACCTTAGCTGCTTATGCGCTTGAGGGCTCCCTTCCTAGTAGCCTATAGGTTCTGTGTATGGAGACTTATTGTGCAAAGCAAGTTTATAAAAAACATTTTTTATAATCCATAGTCAATTAGAAAGACATCTAAAATGTGGTTTTTGTTCTCAAAGCAATTATGCATTCTAGATGGTAGTCAGACCCAAACCACACAAGATTAAAAAGGTAAGTCAAAGTTCATAATCAAATATCAACACTGTAGTCCCCAGAAGTGTGCTGACGTTCAGAAGCAAAAACACCATCACCACTGGTTGCGTGTGTGTATGTGTGTGGAGCCATAAATGTTCAGGGGACGCTCCCTAGAGGCAGTGGAACTCGGAGTGGAACTCAGATCTATGACAAGTAAGGTCTAGGTGGGCAGGCAGCAGGAGTGGGGGCATCTAGGCAAGGGCACAACATAAAAAGGGGCTTGGAATAGGGATGGGGAAACCAGGAAAGCGTCAGTCAAGAATTCGCTTTAGAGAACTGGATGGAAACCAGTGAACCAGAGAGCCCTAGGGTTTCCTGTGAAGGAGTAGCCCCCAGAGCCCCACCTCCAGGGTCCTCCCATCTCAGTCACCTCTGGAGGACTCTGATAGGAAGCTCAACGGTGACAGCAGATCTGGCGTGAAGGACAAAATGCAAGCGGGGAAGGGACACGGGCAGGGAGGGAATGGGTCCTTTGTCCTAGTCTCCCACGCCCTGCTCATGAGCAGTGGTGATGGAGTACAGGGAGGCTCGGCTGCCCCAGTTCGGGACCCATGCGGACCTGAGCAGAGAGATGGGAGCATAGGCTTGGGGCCACTCCCATTTATGTCCAGGACCACCACTCACTGGTTTTCACACCTGAAAATGGAAATACAATAATAAAAGTACATTCTGCATGGAATTACTGAGGATTGGGTTAATGCATCTTAAGTGCTTAAAATATTATTTTCAACTGGTGCCATGGTAAGTGCTCAATGGAGTGAGCTGAGAGTAAATTCCTGGTACTACCTCATGGAACTAGTGTCCCTCCATGGGTTCTTGGTGGGGAGGGGACCTCTTTCCACCTTATCCACGATCATAGCCCACCTTACCCTGTGAATTCTGGGGAAACTGAAGGGACTCTGTCATGGAAAGGCCAGTCAGGGATCTACTTTTCCACTAAGGAAAGACAAGAGAGGGGAGACCTGGAGGGGATGGGCTTATACCACCGTAAGAGGAGTGTTGTTTCACAGTCGGGAACAACTCACTGAGAGGCAGCAAAATGTAATAAGCGATTAGCCAAACCAAGCTGGAGAGGGCAAGGGGGACAGCCATCCCCTGTCCTTAAAACCCAGGAGAGGTGAATTCCCAGGCCTTAAAGGAGACTCTATAGCAAGGGTCAGAAGACAACCGCAGAAAGATCGTCAAAGTGAAACAAGAGAACAGTAAGCGGGGGACATAAAATGGGGCCAAGAAAGCTAAGGGGCAGCGGCTCCAGAGGCCTGAATGCACATTCACTCTAGTTAAAGGAGAATCTCCTAGCTTTCCAGTAACCACACAAAAAAAATCTAAATTCCATAATCAGAAAACGAATAAAATAAATAAATAAAACCTTTTCCAGAGAATTCTGTCCCTGGTACTAAGAAGAAATGTGGCTATTTCCTGGGGATCCCCTGAGTGTGCAAAGCAATGGTGTGAGGGTCTGGTGAAAGGCGAGGCTGAAAGACAGGCAAGGGTTGTTCAGTAAAGGGCCTCAGAATTATGAGAAGTTCTTAGGCTTTGTGCCAAGGACAGTGGGAGTCATGGAAAGGTTTATGTTGTTTTTTTGTTTTCATGATTTTAAAACTCAGCTTATGTTAAACAGTTTTAAGCAGAAGTAAACTATAAGCAAGTGAAGTTAGAGTACAATGAAACCCACACATAACCCTCACTCTACTTAAACAGTTGTCAGTATTTTGCCTGTCTCGATGGACTTTACGCAGATGAATGACACGGTGACACTGTGTTTGAGAAAGATGCCTCTAGCTGCTGTGAAGAGAAGAGCGGCACAGAACTGGGTGTGGGGGTCACTGGGTTGCAGCAAGCCTGCTCTTTCATTCAGCCTTTCCATAAATAGTTCCCGAGCCCCTCCACGTGCTGGCACTGTTCTCGCGCTGTAGACTCAAGGATACATAAAACAGATGGGGTTCCTGTCCTCCTAGAGCGTATGTCCTTGGAGGGGAAAGCAAACAAGTAAATGAAGTGAACAAGACATTTTCTGAGTGTGAGCATGAGACAAACTGATGTGACAGAGAAGGTCCTGGAGAAAGGGGTCTAATTTACATTGGATGGTCAAGGAGGGTCAAGAAAGTCAGAGTGGCTGGAGCAGCATGAGTGAGAATATAGTAGGAGATGTGATGAGAGGAAATGAGAAGAAAGGATGGCTTGGACCGAGGTGGTGGCAATGGAGATGGAGAGAAGTCCATTTGAAGGACATTTAGGAAGGAGAGCCATCAGGATTTGGTGATGAATCAAGTATGAGATGGAGAATGTGGGTATTAAAGATGACTCTCTGGTTTGAACTGGAGTGTGATTTCTGGCTTGAATATCTAGGTGGACAAAGGTGTCCTTCACAGAGACAAGGAAGAGGAGCAATGGGAAAAGCCCAGGCCTTCATAGCCTTTAAAAGTGAGGGCCGGGAAAGGCAAAGCCTCCACCACCTGCCCATTCAAGAAACCAATGCTCACGCAGCTTCTGGTCCAGAGAGTGTCTCAGGCAATTCCAAGTGATCATCCCCACAACCCCTAACCCTCCAGAGCTGGCAACACCCCATCGCACCTTCAATCACATATAGAGTATATAAAGACATTTTTGGTTCCATTAACTTGCCTGGATAGTGGAGGAGATGAAGGAGATGCTAGATGATTTCACACGGCCCTGGGGGTGGGTGGGAGCATTGAGCTGCATCAGGAGAAGATGGTATCCATGGTGATGATTTTACCATCATCGCAGGAGCCTTCTGAAGTCCTGTCAATGTCTCATGCCATTTGAGGTCTGGCTCATCTCAATGACCCCTTGTCTCTGGTGGTTGTGAGGGCTGAGTTTTAAAGGGAGAAGGATTTTGTTGGTAAGCAACCTGCCAGCCTGGCACAAGGGAGGTCTGATTAGAACTCTGCTGTACCTTCCTCCTGGGACCTCTGCAAGGTAGAGTTATTAAAAGCGACATAAAAGATGGCCTGTGGAGATGCTAGGGGCAGGAGGAGGAAGAGATCCCAAGAGGCAAACTAGACAGAAGAGCACAGTGACTAGGGCAGGTGTCTCTTTCTGGAAATGTCTCCTTCACTCTCTTTTGCCTGGTTTTTAGTTTTTATCTGTCCTTGACACACCTTGTCCTAGAAGGACGTTTTTTTCAGCTGTTTTTTTTGTGTGTGTGTTTGTGTGTGGTTGGGAGAGACCGTGAGGACAGGCATTTGGGGTCATAGTCTGGGAATGAATCCTTGACAGCAGGAGGCTGCTGTGCTCACTCCTCATCCTGTCATCTGTCACCCAGCGAGGGCGCCGGCAGCCAGGCTGCGTACTGCCTAATGAAGACAGAGAGGTGGTTCCGGCTGTGCACAGGTGCCGCTTCCCCATTAACAGAGGTGACATTCCGAAACACTACTCATTACAGAGCAGACATTGGATAGGGCTGGGACACATATTGATGGCAGCAGGGCCAGCCAGCGTCTGTCTCAAGTCCCGCTGTCCCTGAGACGGAGAAAGAGAGAGGCAGAAAGAAGCATCACGAGTGTCAAAAGAGAAGTCCCCTCACTTTGTGAGAAAAATGAATTCTTGCCACTTCTGCAGTGTTGGGCTGTCATTGTCTCCACTGCCTGAGACCCCAGAGTCCTTAGCGTCAGGCCCACCCCGGATACCTAGCTCCTGAAGAAGGCCCCAGTCTCTCCGTCCCGGGCGGGAGGGGGTTGATGCTCAAAACCAGCCTGCAGTCTGTCTTTAAGATGAAGGGGTCCACGCTGTAGCTAGCAGGCATGGAGGGGTGCTCCAGGGAGGAACTTCCAGTCTGGGGGTGCTCGGGGGCAGGAGTAGGTAGGCAACCGAAGTGTGGGCTCTCCTTTCCAGTGAACGGTGGGACAGGGCGGATCTCCATCTCGGCTGGGATGAGACGGGATGGGCACAATGTGTCCCCCGAGACAGGGCAAGATCAGCTGCGCCAATGGCTCCTCAGCTGCTGGAGCTTCCAGCGAAGTGACCGCGCAGAGGCAGCCTCCCCGGCCGCGAGCCCTGCCCCGAGTGCCCGGCACAACCCCCCACTCCTCCTGGCGCCCCACACCCGCCAGCGCTCGGCAGCGGGGTGCCCGCGGCCCGCCCCGCTCCGTTTTCATGCCGCAGCACACGGAACTCGACTTAAAAATAACTATTTTGACAATTCAGATGTAAATAACATGAGCGACGCGTGGGGCTGTTTTGTCCCCACACTTCTCCACACCCCTCACTCAAGCACAGCCCCGGTGCGCGAGGCCCACTTGGTGGGAGAGCGCGCCCTGCAGGACGCGCCCCGAAAGACCGGGGTGTGTGCATGCACCGTACCCGGGAAATTAGAGGAGCCTTAGGCGCAAGCGTGTCTGTGTGCCGTTTCTTGCCTAGTACGGGAGAGTGTAAGTTAATATCGTACTTAGGACAGGTGCAGGTGGCGCTAGTTTCATAATTCCCGACAGCTCCAAACTCCTCCCTACAATTCAGCAGGAACCGTTTTCACTGAATGGCTATCTTTGTACCCAACACTGCGCTGGAAGCAGCTAGTATGTGTGACACACAAACTCTTACCGTTTGCAATTCTTTCAGCTAACCCTTTCGGCGATCTCCTATTAAACCCTCACTTTGTGCCAGGAGCTCAGTAAGCACTTCAGTACATTCTTTTTCTGACCCTCGCAAAACGTGGGCAGGGGTAGTTGTTATTTCCTTTTACTTATGGAAAACAGAAGTTTGCAAGTTCAAGTTTTCTAGGCTGTCTCAGCTAGTGAAGAGGATTTAAATGGAACCCAGTGTCTCTATGCTCTTCCCCGCCACAACCAAGGAGAGGAAGGGAGGTAGAGGCAGAGACTCACCTATTCTGAGTAGGGAAACTGAGGTCCAAACAGACAAAGTCACATGTCTGTCTTGCCACCAGAAGCATCTTAACCCCGGTAAAGCCAGGACAGAAACAGCAGCTTTCCGACAGCAGTCTATGTCCTCTCCCCAGCCTTCTAGACCCAGGCAGCATGCTGGGGGGGTCATTTTATGGTGTCTGAGGTTTCCTAGCTATCCCTTGGAGGGAGAGGAGGGGAAGGCAGCTGCAGAGAGAAGGCAAAATGAGGAAGCCGATTTGAGTGGTCAGGTTAGACATAGCGCCTGGTCAGGCAGACAGGGGAAGCTCATTGTCACATCCCCCAGAATCCCTTTCTTTGCCCCTTCTCCAGGCGAAGCGCCCCTGCACCCCAGTCAGATGTTCACAGGTGCTTCTATTCTCTCCCCCACCAATCCTGCCCCATCCTAAGGAAACCTGCTCACTCCAGGAGGGACTTAGATACATCCATTGATGCTGCAGGGAGCATGCAGTGATTAATGCCAGTGCTTGCCTCATTCCTGAATCACAAGCCCCGGGGATTCAAAACCTCAGTAAGAGAGAGGAAGCACTAGTGAAATTTTAGTATCAGACTCTGGAGAGGAGAGGCACTTGGGAGCACTTGGGCCAACCTGTGTCAGAAGTGTCTATTCCAAGCCCCTGCTTGCTGGGTCACTGCTGTCTGTGCATACAGCTCTGGGCAGATCTCTGTAGATATTGGCACAGAGGACAGGGGGTGGCCGGGATCTCTGCTTTGAACACGCTTACTATCCTTCAAGGCTTGGTTTAAATTCTGCCTCCTCTGTGAAGTCTTCCCTGATCCCTCCCTTCTCTCCAAATGATTGTAGTTTCTCAGGCCCCTGAGCTCAAATCACCTTGTTTGTACTCTGCATCTCTTGCCTCCTTTGGGCCTTGGCATGTTTCTTTTTATTACATTATGAGTTCCTCCAGGGCTGGGACATGTTTGATGTCCCTGTTTCTCCTGCAACTGCTCCCACAGGGCTTTGCACTGAGTCAGGATTCAATGTTAGTTAGGTAAATCGGGTGGACAGCAGGACACAGCACACATTTCTCCAGAGGGTGACAGCAGAAGGGCTAGCTGCAAGCATCCCCAGCTGACTCCTGACACTCACACCTACTTACTGAGGGCTTAGTGCTAGGGTCTATGGCTGAGCAGGGAGAAGGGGCAGCTATCCCTCTCAGGATGAGAGAACCCACAGCTCCAAACGTGAGCTGCCTTCCAGGAGACGGCTGTGAGATTAGACCTTAAAGGTCTGTCCCCTGTCAGGGCCCTGTGCTTCAGTGAGAATCTGGAATCTCTGTCCCTCCACTCTGTGGAGTTCTGATACAACAGTTCTCTAAAAAATATTTCATTGACATGTAATTCATGTACAATATGATTCCTGCTCTTAGTGTTATGCTGTCTTATAGCATCCTTTTCTCCTTGTAAGTCTGAAAATTTACATTTGCTCTGTCAATAGTTCTGAGAAGGCATTCCTGGTGGAATAGTGGTTAGATCAATCACCTCCAAAAAAGCAAAGGCCACATACCTCTAGAGTCCCGAGTGGGTGCCAGGGGGACAACTAATGTGAACAACTACATAAAAAATAAAATAAAATGCCTCTTCCTCATCTCCCTGCCTGCCTGCTTACTCTTCATTCCTGCCTATACCTTTCCTTTAAAAAAAAAAAAGAAGTTTTGAGAAGCCCAACTAAAGGTCTTTTATTCTTTCTGTAAAAACAAAAGCAAATATTGCAATGAAATACTAGTCAGTCATACAAAGATGAAACCTTGCCATCTGCTATGATATGGAGAGAACTCAAGGGTATATTGCTGAATGAGAGGAGTCAGAAGGACAAAGACAAATATAAGTGACTATATTTGGAATATGTAGAAACAATGTAAATGAATTGATAAAATAAAGTAAACCTTTAACAACAAGGCGAAGTTGCCAGAGGGGAAGAGGTGTGGGCGTGCGATCAAATGGTGGAGGGGGCTACTTAATAGTTTTGTTTTATTCTAAATTTATTTTTCCCTTTTCATGGTATTGTGTGTGAGACAGTTTATGTTTGCTTTTGCTTAATTAAAACAACATGTAGGTAGCAAGACTCTGGCCAGGCACCCGGGGAGCGGGAAGGAAGGAGGAGCAGGGGCGGTAAAGGACACTAGAACTCTGATGGTGGTTGTGGTGTGAAAGACACGACGACTTACCACGTCATATCCTAAAATGTGGGATACTGAAATGTAGCAACACAAACAAAAGAAATAAAATCATCATTTAAAAATTGTTTAATTCACATAAGCAAACTAAAAGCACCTTCAAGTCCATGTGATGGGTGCTGTCCTAACCCGCCTCCCATGCTCTCATCTGCACTGCAGCCAGCTCTACCCCAGACTTTCTTGGAGATGCTAGGAGGCAGGAGGCCTGCCTTCCCTCAATTTATAGAGCACAAGCGAGGCTCACAACTCCAGGGGCTCACTGTGTCTCCCACAACCTCTTCCGAGACCCTCCGGCCACTGTATGTCCACGCTCCTGCCTCTTCCTCCCAACCTCCATTCCATCTCCTTTCCCCAATAGAGTTGGCGAAATGAATGTTTGGCTTCTGCTGCTGCCTTGTATCACAGAACAAAATAAACATGATGCCCCATCTATCCTGACAACATAATTCATTTACTGCAAAAGGATATAATAAAGTCTGTTTATTACAGCAATTAACAGAGCAGCGTTTGCCGGCATGCTTTTCAGAGGCAACCAGAAAAGTGTTTAAGCCAGGTGCATAGATTCGGGAAACCATGCAACTTGAGCCAAAATGAAACCAATTAGAGACTTAGACTTAGTAAACAGGTCCCAGCCACCTCCGAAAAAGGATCTATCCAGCAGTCAGTTCACTGAGGAAAAACTTCAGTGCAGGAGTTAACACACTGTGACAGCTCCTTGACTGGGCCAAGGCCTAGACCTATCTCCAGGGTCATGGTCTTGGACCATGAAATGCTTCCCCCAACACAACCACACCAGCTGCTGGGTTCAAACCTCATGAACCTACATCAGAGCGCATAGGTGGGGAGCATTAGTAACAATGACTCTCAGGGACACCTTGCTGTTGGGGTGGAGATGGGGTACAGGGAGAAGACCAGAGGCGAGGGAGAAGGGATAGAGAAAGAACAGCTTGAAGAAATCTTTTCATTAAACCTTGCCTTCAAGAGCCTAGTCAAAATTCAAGACCTCAAGCTCCTGGAGAAAACATGGTTTTTGTGGGGAGAGGAGAGGAATTCAGATGTCTGCTTTCTATCCTGGAAAAAAACATAAATCCACTTTTAGTCCAGTTCTTTGGTAGAGGGCAGAGGACAGCACTGGTACAGAGTCCCCAGTGATGTTATCTGACTGCAAATTAACCAAACTTAGCTCTCCATCCCCTTTCAAGAGGCCAGGGGTTGGCTTATGCCTACAGGACAGTCTCCAGAAGCAGGTCTGGTTTTTCCCAGAAGGGAAGCAGCCCCACTGTCATAGCTGTGTGGGAAAATCTCATCTTTAGTGGCTGCCCGTCCTCTTTCCTCTGGAGCTGCCTCTCAGGGAGAATATCGGGAGTTTTGATCTCCTGGAAAGTATGAAACCAAGTCCCTCAGTCAGTTAGAAAATCAAAAGCCCGAAAGTGCAGAGGCATACTGCTGTCAAACAGTCCCCTGGTAGGGGGTGACCCCACAGGGCCCCCTTTCCTCTGTTACTCTTTTCCTTCCCAGGCTTCTAGGAGAAGGTGCTGCATTGAAGGAGGGCAGAAGCCGCCTGGCCTCTTTGGAACAGAGAGTCAGAGCTCTGAGCATCATGAAAAACGGGATAAAAATAGCCACGTTGCCATGGCAATGGAGGCTGGGAGAGTCCTGAGGATCTCGTCTGGGTCCTGCCATCTCTCCCTCCCACCTCTCCTCTCCGATGGACACGGGAATGAGCTGCGAGAGGAGTAATAACGCCCAGGGAAGGAAGGGAGACGGGCCAGATAGACTAGGAAACCCTGGGACTCCAGAACCTGGAACTGCTGCCTGTTTGGGGGGACAGTGGGCGCCTGGTTTGGGGGATTTCTTCCTCAGTACAATGAGTTCCTCCAGGGATGTCCTGGGTCACCCCCAAACCTCACCGATCTGGTGGATGGTCCTGACCTCTTGGACTCCCCTGTGAATAGCCAGTTTCCATTTCCTCTTCATGGTCTGTGGTTCTGATCCTACAGGAATTTAGAGAAGGGAGCACAGGCAGGACAGGCCACAACTCGGCAGAGTAGGTGCGGACCTGAGGATATGGCCTGGGGCGTTGAGGGCTTGCACACCCCACTCCTAGATTGATTAGTGACATCGCATTTGGGAGCTGTCTGTACAGGGAGCAGGTAGTGGTGGCGCTGGTTGTCTCTTGCAATTGTTTTTGTGTCAGAGGGATGGAGTGTCCATTCTTTGGGAGCAGATTCTGGTTCTTGATTCTCGCGATGTTGTCAATCCCATCACCCACTGGGCATAAAGGCCACCTTCAGGATGAACACCAGGCTTTCCAGACCAGCCTGCAAGGAGCCCACTGAGCACAGCAGCCCAGGGCTTTCCTGCTCTGCTGTTGGCCTAGCTTCGTGGTCACCAACCAAACGTGCCTCCAAAAGCTCAAGCCACGCGGGCACGTCCGATACAAACCCTTGCAATGGGTGCCTTCCTGTGAGGTAGGGAGCAAGTGGGGTTTGATCTCAACCCTTCCAGAAGAGGCTGGGAGACAGGAAGCAAGTTGCCAAGGTGAGGAATCAACCAGGACGGAGCGTTGGGAAAGTGGAACTGCGGCTCCCCCTCCAAAGACCGTCATCAACCTGTCCCACCAGCAGCACAAACCACAAGGTGAAGATCACGTTCTACCTGTAGATAGGGCAAACTGTAGCTGGAGGCACGTCCCCTTGCAGAAGGCAAGGTAACGAGGGGTGGGTCAGTCTGCCTGGAGATGGCTCACGGGCACTGTTCCAGGCAAGCCCACGGGTTTCAGCCACAAACCAGGGCCTGGAAGCAGCCGCTGAGACCCATCTGCAAGGGGCTGGCGCATGTGTGCATAAGAGTGCGCCCCAGTGGTACCTGTGATGACCCAGACAGGACCTGCAGATGGGAGGGAGGGAGGCAGAGCTGCAGGGTATCCTGGCTCCCTGGGCAGGGAGCCAGCAGGAGATTCTAGCAGGAGAAGCTCTGGGAGCCTTGGCTTTCCCCGTCACTGCCCTCACCCTTCAGTAGATCTCCCCCTTACTCCCTCCCACCCTCCACACACATGTGCTGCAGAGAGCACACCAGTGGGGAGGGGAAACCTGCAACTCAACCTCCCAGACCCACAAGGGGCTCCGGAGGGTACTTAGGGGAGATTAGTGCCACTGCCTCGATAGTGGAGGAAACTGAATCCCAGAAATAGGCCATGATTTGCCTAAGTTCACCCGGTTATTGGTGTCCACGTAAGGTTAGAACCCAAGAGACGTGGTTCCAGCCCAATTTTCTTGCATCCACAGGCTACGCCATGCATATTTCAGTTAAATTATTGCTTTTTTTCTTCAAAAATAACAATCTCCCTATATATTTCTATTGACTCATAATGCTACATTCAAATAAAGTCCTTCCCTGGGAGTGGAGAAGGAAATGACATTCTAATAAAAAAGACTTCAACCTGAGACAAGAAGCCACTTGAGTCCCTCGTTCCAGACAACACTAAGTCACAAGCAAGCACCCCTCACCGATCTTTGTCCCCCACTCAATGGCCTGCAGCTCAAAAAGGGATGGGCTGGGGATTCTCCCTGTTAGAAGTGGGAACACTGAGGCTCAAGGAGGCTAAGGCCTGCCAGCCTTCTACAAGGAAGACACAGCAGGAGAGAGAAGCCAGCCTCTTCCAATCATCTGCTCATGTGCCCCTGCCTTATCCCAGGAGCTCGGGATCCCATCTTAAGGTGGGGCCTGGGAGAGAGCCATGGAGTGCAGGGAATGAGAAATGGGGAGCAGAAAAATCCAACATGAAACAGGCAGCTAGACACTGCCCCACCTCACTCCCCAGAAAGGAACAGGCAGAAGGGAAGGCTGGACTGGAAGTCAGAGACCCGGGGTGCATTGTCTGTGGACACTGAGAGCACTCTGCCTTTTTGATTAAACCCCTTCCCCGGGTTCATGCGAGGGCAGAGGTCGGAACAAACAGCTTCCCGAGATGCAGAGTGGAGCAAGACCCCACTTTCCTGAGAAGAAACTGAGGGGCAATAGCGTGGATCTGTTTGGCTTGAAGCTGCTGCTACCTCCTCCTCAGGCCACTTCAGCTGCAGTTGTGGCCCCAATGCTTGTCCTGGGTGACACGGGGACACCAGCCTGGAGCCCAAGGACAGGCACCAGCTGGGCCTCCACTCAAAAATGCCTTGACCTTGGGACCTCTCCCAAGTTCCCATAGCAAGGACTCGAGATATCCAGTATCCCTCCAGAGCCAAGGGAGTCCTCCTGGGGAAAAAGCTCTCTGAACAGGCTCACCGCCAAACCCCTGCAGCTAAAATCCCTGCCAAGGTCCAAGAGCGGCATGCTGGGTAGGGATGGGGAACGCTCTGCTCTCCTGACCTTTCCTCCAGGTGAACTGTGTGGTCAGGACATAACATCCAACACCGCTAAGTCTCTGGGGATACAGTTTCACCCTCTCCCACAGAAGTGACTTCTCTAGCTCTGCTGCCTCACAGGTGACGCCCTGCAAGGGACACGCATGCCCTGGAGGTGTGCTCTCCAGCCTCTGCACCAAGGGATCCTTAGAAGCCCTTTCACCCATCTCTTTGGCTCATCAAAGGCCTCCACTGTCCAAGAGGCTGAAGAACCAGGGAGTTCTCCTGTCTGTTGTGACCCCACAGACCTTTATTGCTGTTTCCTTGAGGGAAGGACTTCTGTTTATAATTCTTTGGATATAAAAGGAAGTAACAGATTGTAGACGGCTGGGGCAAAGTAGGGGGTTAGAGGATGGGAGGGGTGAAATCTTAGGCTGGGCTTGGGCCTCAGTAGATGACCTGGATGCCATTAACCCTGCCAAAATTCCAGGACGTGTCCCTGAGCGAGGGCAGGCAGAGGCTGCCAGGCAGAGTGCCTTTGCTGCCCCAGTTCTGCATGAGTCGGCCTCCTGCCCACTGTAAATGCCCAAGGAGGCCCGCGTCCCACAGAAAGGGATGCAGAGCCCTGCCCATTCTGGGGCCCCAACATCCTCTATCTGGTCACCTGTTATCTGTCAGAAAGGCTATTCTGTCCCTGGATGCCATCTGCTTGACCCCCCAGCATCCAAAGGAGAGATAGAGGCACAATGACCAAAGAATAAATCAAATCAAAATGAGAGGAAGTGGGGAGCTTTTTGACTTGATTCCTACCTCTTGGAAACTGGCTGGAGGCAGGGGCAGAAACTGACCCTGGAAAGTTAAAAGGGGTGGGAAGATGAGGGGAAAAGTCAAGGAAAATCCTAGAGGGAGCCTCCCCCAGAGTTCCCCTTAAAGGCACCTTACTTGCAAGCATTTTCTTTTCTATGGCTTCTGAGAAGGAAGAGGCAGTTGGGTGAGGCAAAGAGACAGGAGCAAAAAGGGAGGGCCCTGCTTATCCAGGAAAGGGGTCCCTCAATGGCCCTGGAAGACAGTCCCTGAGGAGAGTAACAGCCCAGGAACAGGTTCCTCCCCACATCCGTGCTGCTGCCAAGGAGGCTGGTAGAAGTAGGTCTGAAGGTTGGAGGGCATGCTGCTTTCTGCTGTGTGGGGCGAAGGGGTTGAGGGACACAGCCTGATGCCTGCTGGAAACTGAGGTAAATTCATCTGCCCTGTCTCTCCATGTCGGGACTGGGCCATCCTACTCACAGCCAGGCTCCCCTCAGGCCTGGCTCCGCCATCTCCTGCAGTGCTCTGCGGTGGCTCCTGCCTCAGGTCCTGGGGTCCCAGGAGAGACACCATCCCGTTGTGGGGTTGGTTCTCTCATACCTCAGCCCAGCATGCCGGTGGCCTTCTCCAGGGCCATGCTGCGGGGAGCTTCTCTGGCAGAGCACACAGGTTCCTATTCAGCAGCAACTCTCCTAGCCCGACGTGGCACATCTCTCAGAACAGAAAGAAGTTTCACTCCTGGGACCTCCCCGGGTCTTCTATTTCTGGTATGCCAAGGGCTGTCTTGGGCTTGCCTGAGGTGTGACTGGGGCCTCCCTCCAGGATACTGGAAGCTCAGGAGCCTTGAGGAGGCTGAGGCCCACAGGAGGCAGATGCCCTTAGGTTAGATGGAGTCAGGCAGAGCTGAGAGCAGAATGGCCTCTCTCCCTGCTACCAGCCTCAACCAGACTGGGCACTCTCATGTCTGGAACCTGCTGGGGGCAGAAGAAGGGCCCTGGCTCTGCTCACACCGCCGTTTCCCGCTCTCTGTGAACTTCCTCCTTCTTCCTCTTCATCTTGCAGAAGCCATGGAGGCCACAGAAGCAGGCGAAAGTGAATTGGGGCATGCCCTGGGCCAGGCTGCAGGCTGCTCAGCAGAGAAGATCTGCAGGGAAAGGCAGGAGGCAGAAGGGGCGGGAGAGAGGTAGGAGAGAGAAGCAAGCTGGGTTAAGGTCCTGGCCCTCCCCAAGGCAGCCCAGGCCCTGTGCGGCAGGGGAGGGGCCACACCACCAAAAACAGCCTCTTGGAAATCTCAGTGCTTCCTGAGTGGAACTGATGTCACTCCTCAAATTGGAAACTTGGTGAGTCCAGTTGGGAAGACAAAGTCCCAGTAGCTGTGGCCTTTGGTCCCCTTCTGGCCCCTCTGCCTCACCTCATCACACATAAACCTGTACTTGGGACATGGAAGCACACCAGCTCAAAATAAGCTGTGACTTGTGTCACCTGATACAGGTAGAAGGTGGGGGTGTCTACTTACTCCTTTAGGTTACACAGTCTGCTGATCCCAATGTAGGAATTTGAAGCCCCTGAAGACAGTCCCTCATCCACCACAGCCACAACCTTAGATCCCAGGAACAAGGTCACAGAGGCCTCCTTCCCTAGCAGCCCTCAGGCAGATCTCTAGACAACAGGATGTACCTTCTTTGACTCCACAGCATAACACAAACCTGGTCCTCCTCAGGAGAGAACAGACAGAAAAATTCTTTTAACCAACAGACTATTTTATTGAGCACCTATGCGGGGCACTGGATGGAGGCAGGTACATGTGAGTAAAGATCGTTCTCCCCTAGCTCAAAAGTCAAAGCCAGTCTGTAGCAGAAGCTTAGGCTAGATGTGCCCCATCTAGGCACAGTGGTCCCCCCGCACCTCTGGTTGACTGGCTTTCAGCACAGGAAGAGGGCCTCTCTGGGAGCTGGGAGTTGGGAGGAGGGGTACTGGCTGGGGTTGGGAGGAGGCTTCAGATTAGCTCTCAAAATGAGAGGATCTCTGTCTCCAAACATTCACTTGGGTCTCCCCAGGCACCTGCGACTCTTCAGCTTACTTCTCCACCCTTTCTTTGCCCCTGGGTCTGCCCTCAGGGAGCAGCAGTGCATCCAAGCAGCTGGCCCCACCCTGCATGGAGGCCAAGCCTGCACCTGCATCCTGAGCCTGGTTGAAGCACTTCTCTTTAGGAAGGGCACTGGGAGTGGCCCCAATGTGGAGGGAAGGAGGCAGGCAAAGGGCTGGAGGAGGGTTTGGAGAAGGCAGCCTGGAACACTTCCCTCCCCCAGGCCTTGCTACAGAAGATTGCATTGATTATTCCAGGCTCCAAATGCCAGGCATACCTGCCAAGTGGTCCCACTGTCTTTGAGGAACCTGGCATGGCCCAGGTGGTTGCTTTCTGGATGGTTCCACAGGTCTGGTCAACCTTGCTCCTTTGAACAAACTTCCTTCATGTTTCTCCAGGCAGAGTGGGAGGCCCAGCTGGCAGCCCTCACCAAGCAGGGTGCCTGCAGTGGAGCCCAGTCCTGTCAGGATTCTCTCCTCCCTCACCCTCAGTGTCCTGGTCCTACAGCTAATGACTGTAATTAATAGGGGCAATGCATTTCCAGTGGCCAGCTGGGCGGGCAGGAGCCCAGCTTGAGTCAGCATGGGTAGGTAGACTGGTTATTCAATCACCGGCTTTTCAGCACCATCCACACACCCACTCTGCTGGAGTATATATAGAGAACAGAGAGCGATCTCCAGGATATTTATAGACAGCCGAGACACAACTACTATATTTCTAGATCTATCTATTTGCAGCTATCTCTGGATCCCTCCCATGACAAACCTAGAGAGACAGGGATCTAAACTGGGGTTTAGGTGGCCTGAGTTCTATTCTTGGCTCTGACGCCAGCAAGCTGTGTAACCCTGGGCAAGTTTCTGTACCTCTCTGGGCCTCATGTCTGTGTTTTCAGGAGGCGAATCAAGATTTACTACCTTGGTGCACCCTGGTAGAGCAGAAGTTAGGTCAACGCCTCCAAGGAGCAAGCCACATGCCCCTGGGTTCAAGTTCCAGGCCTGGATGTGGGGTGGGGGTGGGGGAACAACCAGTGTGAATGACTAAAACAAAAATAAAATAAAATAAAGGTGCTTCCTCCTCCATCCTCTCTTTCTGTCTGCCTTTCTATTTGCCTTCATTCCTGCCTACATCTGTCCTTAAAAAAAAACCCAAAAGATTTACTACCTAAGGGGCTAGAAGGGAATCCTAGCCTGAGCAGGAGTGCATACAGTTTCTTCACCAGGGGTTCTATGTCAAGGTAGTAGCAACAAAGCAGTTCCATGAAGACAAGAAAAACACCTGGAGTGAAAAGCTGGTGTGAAGAAGAAACGCAAGACTAAAGATGTCAGCACGCAGCTCTGACCAGGAGCCCAAGCCCAAACTCCCATGTCAGGGTGCAGACTGGAATGTCTAGTCCTGAGGGCATAGACCCTCCTGATCTCCACCCCACTTCCCTCTAAAGTCTATTCTCTCTTAAAACAGTAGAAGGTAAGATACCCCGGTACTTTGGGAAAGAGGAGACCATACCGACTGCTGGGCTCACTGTGGGGACTTTTCAGCACAGGATGGTCACTTACACCTCCCCCAGAAGCCGAACTAGGCCTGCAACCTGGCTCCAGAGAGGTGTCTGAAAACAGAATGACTTACTAGGGTTCCTGGGTCCTGGTCTCTAAGGACAGAAAGTAGTAAGGAGAGCTGGTTATTCTGCTTGGCCTTTGATCTGAAGCATGCCACGTGGTTGCTCCCCATTGCTCCCCACTTCTCTCCCAGGGCCAGCCAGACCCTTCACTGCAATTCACCTGAGGCAGCCTGAGCTTTGTGGGAGGGCACCTCTTCCCAGTTCAGTGTCCTCCTGCTGTGTGTCCCACTTCTCCCTCAGAATCCCTGTCCCCCAGTGGGTGCGGGGAGTCCCTTTTGTCAGAGCAGTCCTGTTCCGCTCTCCTTTGCCCCAGTAGGCTTCTGCGGATGCTCTTTCCTGCCTTTACCCTTTTCGTTTGGCAGAGTGCTCCAGCACCAGCTGGAGGGCCCCCTGGGGAAGCCAGGACCTGCCAAACCTCCCCTTGCTCTGTTTACTTGAGGGGAAAGTGTCTGTTTGAAATGGATGGGGTCTGGAAGTCTCAGGGAAGCCAGGGGACCAGCACCTGGGCGCATGCCCCACTCAGCTATGCTTTCCCCTCTGGTTCCCTGTTCAACCTCAGCTTTCGTACCTGAAGCCCAAGGACTAAGGAATAGAAAACCAGGCCCCAGAACCCCAGAAGAAGGAAAGGGAGGTGGACATTGAGCAAACCTCTCCTCCACGCAGTTGGCTGTATCTGACTACAAACTGTGGCCTGTTAATCCCCACCTTCCTCTTGGACTTTCCCCAGCTCAGGTCCAAGATGGCCTGAGGCCCAGCACAGAGACCACCCTCTGCACAGCCAGCCCTGTGGGGACCAGCAAACAGCAGCCACCCCTGCCAGCATCAGCCCAAACCACCAGGAGATTCCGCTGGTCTCTCTGCTGACCCCTTCCCTTTGTCCTCCCGCTCACCTCCCCCCAGACCAGGGTCCTCCAACAAAGTGGGCAGTGGGTCAGAGGCCACTTGAACTCCTGGAAGAACCAGCTGAAGCCAGGATTTGGGCAGACCAGAAACTAAGACGAGGAGAAAGCCAGGGCTCCGGGCATACAAACCACAACTCCTAGGTGCCTCCAGTTTTGGCATGTCCTCCACCCAAGTGGGTGGCTGTGAGGGTTGAGAGGGTACGAAGATATTTACAAGTGTTGGGACATGCCAGGAATGCTCTGACAAACAAGAAAGGGATGTGTCCCCTCCCAACCCCATCCCCTCACCTCCAGAGTAGAGTAGGTTCTAGCCAAGCACCCCTCTCTTCCCTCCTCCCTACTCCCACCCAGGTAAAGGGCAAAAGAGAAGTGACCCCGGGAGGAGGGCCCCCTCGGACTCTGGAACAATGCTGAGCCCTCCGCCCCCACCCCTACTCCCCTCAGCACCGCGCCTCGGTAATTAAAATATGAATTCACCTTCCCTCCCAGAGCCATTCATCACTGCGAAGGGAAGCAGCTGCGGCTTAGGAGACCGGATTTGGGGGATTAGCTCGGGCATTGGAGCAGACACACCAGGAGAAAGAATTAAAAAGGAAGGGGGTGTATTGGGTTTTCTCTCCACACCTCCTCCCTCTCCCTCAACTGCTGCCACCCATCCTCACACACCCCCTTCCCCCAAAGCCTGGCCTCTGTAGGTTTCTGGGAACTGTAGTCTCCCAGGCAGTGTTGATAAACAGGCAGGCCAGGGGTAGGTGGTGACACAAACTACAGATCCCAGGACTTCTCCCAGGAGTTGGCAGAGGCCACCGGCCACCAGTACCGAAGAAGCCCGCGATTCTCCTTGGTGATTAACTCCTTCTTGGCCTGAGCTCCAGCCTCTGCTTACTGAGAATCCCGGAATCTGGAGGCGAGGTCCTGGACATCTGCCTCCCATGACCCTCAGAAGCCACAACCTGGCTTGACCAGGCCAGCCCCAGCTGTCTCTTTCTTGTCCACCCCTCTTCCTACCATTCAAGATGACAAGGGCAGTCAAGCACTTCAGAGTGGTTCTGAGGGACTTGGGGCTATGGGAGCTGGAGGGGGCAGAACACTGTCTTGGAATGTCCTTGAGCCCTGTCCTTCAGGGTCTTCCAGGCCTGCTTGGCAGAGGCTGGTCTACTCTGAGCTGTCATAGACAGGATTAGGCTCATGGGCTTGACATGCAGAGCAGCTAGGAGACCAGAGGTCCAGGCCAGCAATGCTCCAGAGGTCAACTTCCGTGCCATCCCCTTCTAAGGTGAGAGATTTTCCTTTCCGATCATCTTTGCATTTAGAAAGGATTCATTTTGGCGCACCCTAGCGGAGCAGCCTCTGAATGAGCAATCCATATACCCCTGAGTTTAAGTCCTGGGTCTGGGAGAAAACACCCTTTTCCAGAAAAAATATGACAAATACAAGGAGTGAGCCTCACCGAATGCTGAGGCATCATTACCCAGGGCCCCGCTCCCCCAGGGGAGGCCTTAGGCTGGGGATCTCTGTGGGCTATGAAAAAGACTTAGACTGCTCAGAATATTTTAGGTTTCAGCTGTCTGTATACAGGGACAGAATAGACACAGCCCTCTGATCTGCAAATCCTCTGGGGACAGAGGGCATGAGGCCAGCTTGCCTATTCAATTTGGTTGCACAATTAAGTGAAATATATAATTGTCCCTCTTCTCCAGGCCTGCCCCACTGGTGGTGGCCAAGAGGAAAAGAATAGAAAGGAGCTGCATCTTTGTAACCCCCAAGCCCCAACAAAGGTGGGACAAGCTATGTCCCTGCTTGTAGGGACCTACTGCTTTTACACAGACACACACACACACACACACACACACACACCCTTCCTTTTCTCCGAGTTCACAATTCACTCAACAAACATTACTCAGCAACCCTACTGAGAGCTTTGCCAGAGCTTTGTGGAGACATTAGCTCTGGACCAGTTCATCCAGAACATCTATCCCCTTCCTCTAAGACCAGTGCTAGGGCCTCCCCACAAACTATGCAGCAGGATTCCTCGGAGGGACCCAGTGGCCTGGGTGGGCTCTGCTCACACTTCCCAATTAGGAAAAAGGGTAGGGCTAAGGGAAGAAAGTCAGGTCCTGGGTCAGAGCAGAGCAAAGACTGGGATAAACTCATTCTGAGCCTGGGGCAGCTGGAAAAGGAGGGAGACAAGGGAAGGGGTTAACTACCTCTGATCTCTGGACAGAGAAGCCAGAGGGGGAGTAAGAAACCCTGGCAAATGCTCAACTCTGTTCCTCTCACCATCTAAACCAGGGCACCAGGGGAAGTGGGTTGACTAGGTCCCAGCAAAACCCACCACTAGCTCAGGCTTCTATGCCTATTGTTTTGATGCCCCCCATCCTCCTGGAAAAGGGAAACAGTGATGAGAAAAGGGTGATTAGAGCTGGGCTAAGGGGCCAATTTGTTGGCACCCTTCCACTAGGCACCTTGGGAGAAGCCCTGTTCCAGGTTGCAGAACCCTTTCCCACACGCTGCGGCGCGTGGTGGGAGTGCAGTTTCAAGCCCTGGCTCTGGCCCTTGCTAGGGCAGCATTGGTCCTCCCAAAACCGTTCAGAAGGGCCTTTTCCAAGATGTCCAAAGCACATTCCCCCCACTACATGTCAACTTGGCATGTGGAGCTAAAAGTTAATGAAAACTGTAGCTGTTACCTTTACCACTGGAGATGGAATCCTCTCCAGAAATAACCTTTTATCAGAAAAATCTATCTTAAGGTAAGGCAAAGTTTTGTTGTCTGAAGTCATCTGGTCATATGAAGACCCCTCCCTGATGCCCCAGGCCCCTTTCCCACTCCTCAGCACAGGATGTAAGACTTTTGGTCTGTCCATTTCCCTTAGAATTTTATAACTATGTAAATTCCCTATACATATGACACTAACGTTGGTCTTCTCTTACTCATCCTTTTGACACACATTTGTTTGTTGGTTTAACCCATGATGAACCTCGGAGAGATGGAGGGATACTCCCCACACCCTGACACTAGCTATATGGACAGGGACCCATTTCTGAACTTCCTTGTGCCTCAGATTTCCCATAAGTAAAATGGGATAACAATAGTATCTTTTCCAGAGAGTTGTTTCTAGGATGAAATGGGTTTGTATAGGTAAGGTTGTTGACTCATGCCTAACACATAGCAGGCCCTGGGTCAGGGAAGGGATCTGAGATGCTCTGGGTGACTTGCCTGATTGCCAGTACCTACTATAGTGCTCTGGTCTTCCTTTGGTGATGTCTCATATAGTCTGGGGGCTGGAAGGGGAGGACACAAGGTGCTTTCGCTGGTGCTCCAGTCAAACTGTGTTTTTATTTCCATCTGCTGGAGTCTTCCAGGATGGCCGGGATGGAGTTAGGCAGATTGAATGGAGTGGGGCAGAGGAGAAAACATGGGGAGCCAGGCAAAATGAGTGACTAGCATGAGGGAACAGGGAGACCAAGTACCA
Source organism: Solenodon paradoxus (assembly GCA_004363575.1). Taxonomy (NCBI): domain Eukaryota; kingdom Metazoa; phylum Chordata; class Mammalia; order Eulipotyphla; family Solenodontidae; genus Solenodon; species Solenodon paradoxus. The sequence continues at coordinate 108,185 of RJWH01000923.1, forward strand.
CCTACAGACCCAGAACAAGGGAGGCAAGGGCGAACAGGGTAGCAGACCAGGAGCTAGGAGTCCTGGCTCCAACTTGCAGCCCCAGGGGCAGAGCTGCCTGCTAGTTTCACCCTGCTGAGCCTTCTCTCCCCAAGGGGCGGCCTAAGCACTCAAGCTTCAGCCACTGAGAAGGCCAGATGTCTCCTAACAGCAGGCTGAGGATTCTGAGAGGACCACAGAGAAATGATCACAGTCAAGAAGCTGTCCTGGAGGCACTGAGCAAAGGCCCAAGGGCAGCGTGGCCCCGTACCCCGACTCCTGATTCCAAATCTCATTGCAAGCCAGGCCTTAGTAACTTCGCAAGGAACCGACTCAAAGAACTCGGCACACCCTGAATGTTTCCTTCCAGCCTCAGAAGCAGTCTCACTCTGGATTGGCCAGTCCAGTCTAATTTCAGAGGGAGGGACCAGGTCCAGAGAGGGGAGGTAACTTGGGCAAGGTCACACAGCCTAGCCCCAGACCTCCGCTACCAGATCCCCTGCCTGCCCTGCTCCCCTGGCGGCTGGCCCCCAGCCCTGTCCTGCGGGGAGGTGCGGTTGCTGCAGGAGGCGCGCGACCCTCACTGTAGCCCATGGCTTTTAGCCCTACATGAGTTTGGAACAGCGATCACATAGGAATGAAAAGCCATAGGCCACAGCAGAGTTGAGGGGTCCAGCAGCAGGAGTCTCAAAAGGAAGGAGGGAGCTGGGGGCATTCACTCCCCTTTCGGCCCACCACCCACATTGTCTACCTCAAGGTGCTGGGCCCTGAGGCTCCATTCTCTCACCATCCCCACCCCCTGCTCTGGCCCCTGAAGCACTGGAGCTATCCAAGTAATGAGCTTCCAGTTCTATCTCTACAAAGGCCCCACACAATGGGCCTCAATGGGGTACCAGGAGCAGTACTTCCTGGCCATAAAGGACCTCCTCCATTTCCTTTAATTAGCCTCCAGCCCACTGCCCAGGGTCAGTACCTACCCCCTCCCCTAGAGAAAGAGGCCGGATCTTTTCAACTACTGCAGGCCCCCATTAGGCTCTCCTTACTTAGAGCTTAACCCTTTCTAGTCTAGCCATAGGAAGCGGAGCAGACGAAGGTCTGGGTAAAGGAACAGATGAGAGCCTGTCTTTTCTTGAGGGCTGAACACTGTCCTTGGGCACCCCAAGGTGGGGGGTGGCCCACACTACCTTGACTAGTCTGGTGGCCATAACTGTACCCATTCTTGCATGGGAACAGGACAGCGGAGTCTCAGTGGTCTCAGACTGAAGTGGAAGGAGAAAAGGGCCTGGACTTGAAATTCCCACCAGCAGAGGACAGCGGCCTTGGACTCACCCCTGGCCAATGCCATGCACAGGGGTGCTTGGTGCTCTGCCTCTCTCATGGCTGGATGTAGTGGTTGGCACAGGTACCTTCAGTCTCAGTGAGAACTGAGTCAAGGAGAACCAAGGCCTCCAGACCTAGGAAAAGATGTGTCCTAAGCACAACGACTGAGTCTCCTCATCCTTCCCCCATGATGGATCAGTTGCAGGCATGCAGCAGGCTTGGTGGACTGGGCCTGAGTGTTCCTGCTCAGGCTCCAGGACGCCCAAGGGTTTCAGACCTCCATGCCTGAACTTGACCTCTTCCAGAGAACTCCAGAGGATGGTAAGAGGCCTTAGGCCCAGATCACTCTCTGCCGAGGAGACCTTCTGCAGCCCTGTACTCAGCCTTGGGTCAGTCTCTGGCTCTCTGCAAGATCCTGGTTGGAACAGCCTCCTTTAACTGGGTTTCCCACACTCTAAGAGGACACACACATGCACAATGGTCCTGCCCAAACTTAGGGCCAAACTGGACATCTTTCAACTTCCCATTTAAACTTTGATTCATCGGCCCCAATCCCACAAGCCTCTCGTTCTCCTTCCCTTGCTCCCCAAAATCCCAAATGTAGAACCTGCAAAAAGACATGGGCTCCAGGCGGAAAGCCCTCAGTCCCCTCCCAAGGAACACTGGGTCCAAGGGGCTGCTCACCTGCTGGGCCCAGCAAGGCCCCCTCGCCCTGGCAGTCTCCCCACAACTCCCAGAGTCTTTTCCTGCCTTCCAGACAGCCATCTCTCCTTCACTAACCCCCAGGAGCTCCACACCCTGCCTCCCTCTTCCTGCCCACCTCTAGCCAGATCTGAGCTGAGCCCAGCTCAACTTGACTCATTTGTGAAGACCTGACCTGCCCCTCCCCGCCGGGCCAGTGGCCAGTGGGTGTGGGGGCCGGCTGGGCAGGTATTCCTTCAACCCTGCCTTGGTCCTGGGTAACAAAGGTCTCATTGATCCTCTGGCTGTCTAGTCGGTGAAGCACAAACCTCCTGTATCTACTCGCTTTTGATCTCGCTGCCTCTGAACCAGTCATGTATTACTCACAACCCCCTGCCGGGCTATTGGTATAGAGGGGTGGTTTCCTCCCTCCCTCCCTCCCCATCACCGCTTTCTCCTTCCTTTCCCAAAAGACCAACTGGTCCCCTCCAGCTTTTTTATGGTTTAATTTTTGGCAGGAGACCTGAGACGGCTCCCTGGAGGCCTCTTCTCCTACTGCACCCCAATCTCAGCAGTCTTGTTCCTCCCCTCGGGTTTGCCCCCACTCTGTGTCCCTCTACAGCCTCTGCTTCCACACTTGCCTGTCCTTCTATTCTGAAAAGCCTCAGATCAGCTCAGGTCTGGTTCTTCCATCCAATGTCACCCAGCGCTTCCCTCGGACAGACGCTTGGCTGCAGTGAGTTCATCCTGTCCTGGCTGCCTACCCCTATGTGCCCAGATGCACGAAAGGCTCAGCCACCCACCACCCCACAAGCCTCCAGGAAGTGCCAAAAGGGGGCCGTCTCTCTCCAAGGTATTTCTGGGGCCAGGACTAGGAGGTGAGGAGGAGGACCAGCCCTCATGTCTCAAGTAATAGCCTGTCCAGAGCCCCTTGAGATGTGGTAGAAAGGGAGGCAGGTCAAGTAGGCTTCACCTCCTTTTTCTGCTTTCTCCACTTCTGAGAACCTGCTTTCTAGTGAAAGTCCACCTTGGTGAGAACCCCAAGGGGTCCTCCTCCTCAAGCTGAGGCCATCTTCACTATAGCCATGTCCTCTGTGGCAACCCAAACCTTCTGCAGCTCTGCTGAGGGTGAAAGCTGGGGCCCAGGCACTCAGGAAGCTGTGTGTAAAAACCACCCCACGGGATACCAGAGGTAACTGCTCTCTCTGGCTTCCCTGGCTCAGTCCCCCAAGACAGGCCACTCCAGGAAGAGTCATCGCTGAAGTCTGAGCTTGCCCCAGAAATGCCAACCGATGCTAATAATTACCAAGGTAGCTGAGTCCAGAGAGCCTACCTGTTCCCTCTGCCTCCCACCTGCGGCCTCTCCTCCAGGGTTCCCAGCCCTCCCTGGCCTCAGGTACTCCCATTCAACTGAGCTGAGGATTTGGGAAACTGCCTGACAGAGGCCCCATTCTTCCTGCACTGGCTCTCATTGTCCCTCATGACTGCACACATTCCTGGGCCCAGGCCTCTAATGAGAAGCTGAGAAGCCACACGCCCTTCCCCTGGCTGTCAGCATAGCCTGGGCCCTGCCCCAGGTGGCAGGAGTTGGGGGAGGGAGGCAGAGGAATAAACAGGAAGGACTAGAAGGAGGCTGGAGACAAAGCAGGAGGGGAGGAAAAGGAACTGGGAGAGCCAGGGTAGGTGACAGCAGATGGAAATGTAAGAGAACGTATATAGGAGTGAAGGGCAGGTAAGGAAGGGAAGGGAACAAAAATTTTATTGAGTGAAAACTATGTGTCATGCATCTGCTAAGCCCTATTAATTATAGCTGTTCAATAACATGAATGCTATTGTTTCCATTTGGTAGATAAGAAAACTGAGGCTTATAGAGAACAGGTGAGCATTTTTGCTCTTGAATGCAGGAAAACTGAGAAAGGAGAGCCTGAAAAGGAAGAATGCTGACAATGAGAAGAGTGGGGAGTTGAGGAGAAACTAGCAGAACAGAAGGCAGAGAGGTAAGGTTGCGAAGGAGGAAATGGGCTGGCTGAGCAACTCTGGGGATACCCAGCTGGTGTTCTCTGCAGGGTCCATTTTCCTGACTGGAGAGCAGACACTCCAAGGGTCGCCCAAGGGGGATAGTCTCCCCTCTCTAGTATCAAGTCCTTAGATGCTACACCTGCCATAGAATCTAGAGCTGGATCCAGTCTGGAAACAAAAGCCTGTTTCCCTGGGCACAGGCTGTAGTAACTCCCTTTATAAGGAGTCCCCGGTTCCACTGTCCCCTTCAAGGGCATACAGCCATCCTACAGTGACATGCTGAGGTTGGAGATGGTGCTAGCTGAGGATAAGTCAGATGGGGCCAAGCTCCTTTGCAAGGAGTGGGGATAGGGTAGTGAGCCTCTCACCCCATCACAGGAGAGAAACTTCAGAAAGAGGGACAAGGAGTACAGATTGGCCTCAGTCCAAGAAAGGACTGAAGAACTAGAAGTGCTCCCAGAAGAGCCAGTGGGCTCCCTGCCATTGGAGACAACCACTTCTTAGATCACTGCCAGGCACATACAGTTGATATCCAATAAGTATGTTAGTGTAGAAGGAATTCTTATGCCTGGAAGGAAGCTTGATCAAACCTAAGGTCTCATCAACTCCAAGATTTTATGAGTTTACATTGTTAACTGGCTTCTCTCAGCTTTTCATAGAGGTATGTACCTTTTGGGGGAGGTTAAAGGCCAGAAGCTCTGCTTCTGTTAGCAGGAAATCCAAACGTTAGGAAGATACTGGATAGGAGGTTATCACCACCCCACACACTTCTAACCTGGAGGAGACTACACTGGCAGCATATCACAATATCCTCAGGATGTTGGCTAAGTGACATAGGTATGCACTGGGTGGATGGATGGGTGGATCGATGAATGGGTGGATGGATGGAATGTGAAGTTTGAAAACAAGGGCAAGAGGTCTAGGTTCTCCTATATTTCAGGTGTGGTGTGTGCCTACCTCATGCTTGTAATCTCTGAGATAAGGGTCTCTAAACTGGAGGATCTTTACAGGTGAGAATGTAGAATGCACCCTGGCATGTGACTTTAACACCATGCTAAGAGGCACTGCTGAATTCAAAGGAGACACGGGGATTGGATTTTGTTATCTTCACCCCAAATAGGCCTCTAGATTTGGAATTGTAATTAGGATGGGTCTCTGAGCCCCGTATAAGAACAGACCCGGGAGAAGACTTGCTCCCAATGACCCGACCAGCCCAGCCGTGTGCTTTTTACTAAGAACAGGACGAGCTCCCTATGATGAGGCCACTGGGAGTTTCAGACCTCCACAGGCCGCTGGCTCTATCTCTAGCAAAAAGCATGATCAGCTTGGGTTCCCTCAATCACTGACTGGGGAGGCCCCCTGGGGAAAGGGTACTGCTCCACTGAGCAAGAAATTACAAAGGTCAAGCAGGCCTTTTCTTCTTCCTAAGGCTCTCTTTGCTTATCTCAGCAGCCTTAGTTCAGAACCTTCCCAAGCAAAGAGGGAGCTACCAGTCTGGCAGGTCCCTGGGCTCTTTTGAGGGGTAACAGACCTTGGGAGAGCCTTGGGTAATCAAGAGAAGAGAGAGACTTGAGGAGAGAACAAAGGCAGAGGCTGGGAGCCTATGGGGCCTCAAGCTCCAGCCCCTATATCTGAGCTATATCTAAGCTCCAGGGCTGGGACTGGAAGAGCAAACACAGGGAAGTGCTTCTGTCACCAGAATCTAGCCCACCAAGCACAGAGCCCCAGGCCAAGGTTTTGTCTCTCAGAGCAGCCATGCTGTTAAAGAAAAATACAATAATGGGTCATTGGCAAACTCACATTCACTTCAACCTGAGCAAATCATGAATACCAAAATGCTCCATTCTTACCCAGGCCCTATTCCTTCCCCCTTCTTTCCTCCCATGTTCCCCTGAGCCTACATAGGACAATGGTGGCACAGCCTCCAGAATGACACAGCTGGGCTCTCCCAGGCCCCTGTGGACTCGTCTCAGAGGAGCGGGAAGGCAGAGAGAAAGGGTGAGACATAGGTCTAGAGGGGCTGCCACTCATTAACACTAAGCACACACACTGGTACAGCCACTGTGCTAGGCACGGGAGACAGCATGCATCATGAGGCGGTCACCCAGCAGGCAGTCTGGTGGGAAGACAGACTCAGCTGCATATGCCGGCATCCAGAGCAGTCCTATCACCCTCACCTGCTCCCCTCCACCTGGAGCCTTTGTGCTGCCTCTTCCAAGTTCACCTGAACTTGGTCCTTTAGGGCCCCTTCATGCCTTTAGGAGAGCGGCCTCAGCTGGGTATTCTGTGCTTCTATACAGAGGAAGGGGGTGTGTGTGTGTGTGTGTGTGTGTGTGTGTGTGTGTGTGTGTGAGATCTAGAGGGTGTGTGTGTGTGTGTGTGTGTGTGTGATCTTCTTTCTCTGTGCTTCTATACAGAGGAAGGGTGTGTGTGTGGGATCTTCTTTCTCCTGACTGTGACAGGGGACAGTGGGACCACAAGAGACAGAAGCTGTTCTCAGACTGCACCTTAGCTTTGTCCTCTTGGAGGAGGTAAGCACAGCTTTCAGGCCAAAAAAATTGCCCCCCCCCAAGGGGGGGTCTTAGACTATAATCCCTCACCTCACCCCCAGAGCCTTCTGATCTTGGGGCTCTCATCCCAGTCTCAAAAGAGCTGAATTTCCCTCCAAAGTTAGCCCTTCTAAAGGCTTAAGTCGGACTGTGTTGTTCTTTGGCAGGGGAAGGTACATTGAAAGACCACCTGGGAAAAGTAAAATCAGGTCTGAAGAATTTGTTGAGGAGGGCTGAGGGAGGAGGGCAGGACACTAGTGCTCAGAAGGGAAGCTGTGGAATGTTTGTCAGGGCGGGCTCTCAGGCGGGCTCTCCCTCGGGCCCCCAGGCGCCCTCTCCTGCCGGGCCTGGTGGCAGCAGGGGCTAGCTGCCTCTCCTCCTGCAAGGAGCCAGTTCTCAGTTCCCTCTCAGGTGTGCAGGGATGAGGAGGGAGGTGGGCTGATGGCCCACCAGAGCTGGTGGTTTGGCCTTAGGAAATGGCTTCTTCCAGCCTATCAAGCTGAGGTCTCCTGCTGCTCTCTGCCTCCCACCCTACGGGACACTTCAGCTCTTCCCTAATTAGTGCTAAACAAATGCACAGGTGTCAAAGTTCTGGTCCCTGCCTTTTTTATAGCCCCTTCTGCATCCCACCAGGGGGTACAGAAAAGGAGGGAGGCACCCAAAACGGGTTTCTCCCAGAGGGGCTGGGGGAGGGGAGGGAGACTGGCTACCTCCAGAGCCAAGGCTCTAGTTCCCTCACACACACCCCCCAGAATCCCACCAGCTGCAAAAACCTTTAAAAGGAACAAAGGCAATGGGGGCGGGGCAGGTGGCTTCCCCTGGGCAGACCTGGGGCGGCGGAAGACGGGCGCAGCCACCGCAGGTCAGCCCTGCCTTTCAGGTGAGTGTCTCAACCCGCGTCCTGGTCCTCAGGTGCCCCTCATGGCCCAAACAGAACCTGGGCAGAAGAGGCGAGACTTCCTCAGACGCCCCCCGGCCCAAACCCGCGGAGAGCTCCCCAACTCGCAGCACTTTCTGTCTATCCATTTCCGCTCAGTACTCACAGTTCGGATGCTAAGCCGGTTCCTCTCTTGCACTCATTTCCTTTGTCTCCCTCTTCAGTCTCTCTCTTTTCAATCCCTCTCTTTTCCTCTCTCCCTCTTCAATCTCTCTCTCTCTCGATCCTTTCTCGTACTCTCACCTCTCTCTTCCCTTCTTGTCTGATTCTCTGCAGCAGCTTCCAGTGGAGAAAAATTATTCTTCTCAATGGGTTCGCACGGGGCGCACGCACACGCGCGCGCACACACCCACCGCCGTGGAACCCAATCAATGCACAAATCTTCGGAGTCCCTTTAACCTCTGCGGATGACTCCGGGAGTTAATTATGGAGCCTATCTCGGCGCATAAATATGCATTAGGGTATGAAACGACAACAAGCCCTGAACTTCAGGGACTTGGCATTTAGACGTACTTCGTTTCGCGGCCTCCCCCTTCCCTACATCGCCCCACGAGCCACCTCCACCGCCTGGCACCTTCCCCGGACTCGCAGTGGTCATCAGCAGCTCCTACCCGGGTACCAAGAGGCTGTGCAGAGGCGTCTGCCAGTGGTTCAGCGAACCGAGACCCCCTAGTGCGCCCCCTGCGGCTGGGGCAAACGCTCGGCGGGCGCCTCCCCTTTCCCAGAGCCCGCAGGCAGGGTCAGGCGCCCGCGCCCTGCACGCGGCTGTGTCTGAACAAACTCAGAGCCCGTCCCTGGGGAAGCCGACGGGAACCGGACGGCTACCTGCCGGCCCGAGTTCCAGGCTGAGATTCGACTCCCTTTCCAGCAAAGCCATCTGTCGCCCTCTGTCCCGCCGCCCACGGCGGGTCCCGGCCCGGCCCGGCCCGCACACACAGGCACGCATTCGCACGCGCGCGCGCGCAGACACTCCCGCGCGCGCTCACGCCCGCACATACTCAGGGTTTAACAAAGGAAGAGGGGCCAGCGCTGCCTTACTTTTCTTTCTCTTCTCTCTTTTGCAGCCCCCCAGCCCCGGGCTGGCGGCGTGCCGGGCCTGCCCGCCCTCCGCGCCCCCCGACGGCAGCCGGCGGCCAGCATTCCGGAGTAGGCGGTGCAGCGTCAACTTCGTGCCCAGGCTCCCGCGCCGCCCAGGCCGGCGGGCGGGAGACAAAAGCTGCGGCGCCGCAGCCGGAGGCCGCGCGGCCAAGGTGTGCTCGCTAATTGTCAGGAAATGTGTGTGTGTGCGCGCCGGGAGCGCGGGGCGGAGGGGCGAGCTGGAGAGGAGACCCAGCCCCCAGCCCCGTCGCTCGCCAGCTCCGCGCCCCCGAACCCAGATTAGAGAATAAATTATCTGCTCTCCTCTCATTGGGCTGTGGCTGAGGACGCCGTCCGCCGCGCGGGGCTTGGCGCTAGCCGGGCTCTTTGCATTCACCGCACAGCTCCGGCTCGCCGCCGCGGCGCGGGGCCGAGAGCCCGGGGCCTCGGCTCCAGACACCAGAGGACCAGCCTGCCAGTCGTGCCGCGCCGCCCGGCCCCGCCCGACTCACACTGACCTCTGTCCCCCGCCCCCCCGCCCCCCCTCCAGTCCTGGCTGATGTCTGGGGAACGCAGAGACGGAGCAAAAGAAGCCCAGAGGTTGGAGATCTGACTTCCCCTTGGTTGCCCCTCTCTACAGAAGAAGCAGGGACCTGGGGTCAGTCACCTGAGCCAAGCCCACCTCAGTCAGAGCCCTCGGAGAGGATCCCTTCAGTGATATAAGGGCCATCCCCTGCCTCCGCAGTAGCAGCGACAAAGAGGAGCTGATACTGACTCTTTGCTTTTTCTTCTCTAGCCCCTCAACTCCAGCCCAATTCTGTACCCCATTTCCTGGCTTCCCCTTGGCCTACCTGGGAACACAGCTCATTAACTGCTGGCAAAGTAAATGCCAAGAAAGGGGAGGCGCTCTGGTTCAAAACTGTTCGCTGCAAAGACTGAATGACGAAATTAGTTCCTGCAGCAGGCAAGCAAGCAACAGGACCACCCCTGTGCCATGACATGGGCTAGGTATCAGGAATACAAAGAAGATTCAGATGAGACAGTCATGTGAAAATAAGAATAAAATTACAACTGTGCAGAGACAGTTTTGAACCCAGAGGCAGGTGTGACTAACTTCAGCCATTCATGCAACAAATGCTGTGGCATGTTTTAAGTGTCAGGCTCTGCTGGGCATTGGGATACATAGGTGAACCAGTGGGCATGGTGCCCACTCCCTGGAGTGGACAGTCTGGTGGACAATATGGCCTCTGACTGGTGTGATATGAGCTAATCAGCAGACATATAAATAACAGAGGCTCTTGATCTACTCTGGAGAGCCCAGGAAGGCTCTTCTGAGGAAATGAGACTGAAGTGGGTCTGAAGAGCAAAGGAGAGATCACTAGGTGAATATGGGATGGGGAAGGGAAATGTTCTGGGCGGAAGGAATTTAGTGAACAGCCCTTGAGCTGCTGGTAACTGGCAGTAGAAGGCAAATAAAGTTCATGGTGCAGAAGGAAAGACAGGCCGGGAAGACCCTTGCTTCTGGGGGAAGTACGACAGCACAGAAGTAGCACAGCAATAGAACTCAGGCCAATTTCTCCAGGCCCTACAGCCGAATGTTCTAGAAGAGACTCCCTTGTGTGATGTTCTCTCTCATCCTAGGCCCACTCCACAGTCTTCCTCCATTTGATTTAGTCACTGTCTGTTGCAACTGGACCAACTCCATGCCTGCTAAAGACAAGAACTACACCACTCTGTTTACTTCATCATTCAGTGACCCTGGGCCCTCACAAGGGGAGGACCTGTCTAGGGGAGATGTCTGTAGGACTGGCCTCCACTCCACTTCTGCATGTAATATTCCTAGATTCTCACAACGTTCTAAGAGTTGTCAGAAAAGGGGAGTGGCCTGCCTAGTGCCACATATAAATGCCATGGCCAAGCAGAGTTGTGGCCCATTGTCTTCTCTCTTCTAGGCCTGAAGTATTTGAAGCCTCCCCAGCTTCTCCGTGAGACCCATGAGGATAGGGGCTAAAGGATCCCCTTCCTCTCTGAGAGCCTTCAGCACCTAGGACAGGGCCCAGGACACCCACAATCTGAAGCCAGCCCTGCTGAGTGAATGAATGACTGCATTGGGAGGGAGGGTGATGATGTTAGAGTAGAAACTGTGTGGACTATGGACTTTTGTTCCCTCGACTGGAAGTGCCATCGTTACAAACATACTCTCTACTTAAACTTTCCGAGCCATGGTTCCCTCGTCTTCCAAATGGGGTTCACCATATCTACTCGAAAAGGCTGTTGTGAAGATGAAGTGAAATGATATAATGTGAGGAGGAATAGCTATAGAAAAAATATACAAGGCATTGGTAACAAGATGTCCTTTCTGGGGAAGGGCTCTGACGGCTGGGGCATAGGAGTGCATTGAGAAACTTGCTCTTCATGGCTTCCCCTCAGGCAGTTGTGATGTTGTGCATGTGTAACTTGTCCAAAATGAATAATGAAATAATATGTGAAACAACAAATGGCACTCTGTACACATTTGGTAAATTGAGTTTTTCAGTTTGATACATCAGGGGAAATCAGTCAGTCTCCTTAAAAAGTGAGTCTGACCTGAAGGTTTGCATAGCATCCTATCTAAAAGCCAAGGAGAAGATAACTAACCTGAAACTCTACAAGTCAAACCCTCAGAGGGTAATAGCATTCTTCAGGCTCCTTGTATTATTGAGAGGTGAAAATAGCTGGAAGTAACTTGAGGGGGGTGGGGATGGAGCCGGAGTAGTGAGGAGGAAAGCCCTGGTGAGTGGGCAGCCCTCACAGGCCCCATGCTGTCCAGAGAGGACAGGGCAGGAGCAACACCTGGGCCTGCTTCCTTAGAGGTGCTTTTCCAGGACTTCATGAGCCCGCTCCCTGCCAGGGTGCCCTGTGGCCCCCGGAGAAAACTGAGAGCAGCCAGTGCATAACCTAAGTGGGCTTTCTCCTGTTACTCTCCAGGTATTGAGGTCCTGGGACAGGACAGGGCAGCCATTCATCAGCAGCACAAAGAGACACTTTCTCAGTCACACAGACACCAGGTCAGGTCATTTCAGACACTGGGCATAACATCAGTGGGAACTTCAGAGGCCTCTTATAAAAAGCTCTGGACTCTCGCATCGAGTGGTATAGAGGGAGGGAAGCATTTTGTGGGAGAGTCTAGGGAGGGAATCTGGGAATACTGGAGAGTAGGGGCCCGTGCCTCAGCAATACAAAGAGGAGGGAAAACAGAGTGAGGAAGCCTAGAAAAATAGGAGGCACAAGAAATGGAAATTATCTATACTGAAGGAGCAGCAGTTAAGAGAAGAAGGGAAGGAATATCAAAGACCCAGGACCGGAATGGCCCTTTCAGTTCAAGGAAAGGATGTGCTTGTTCCTTTTTCTGCTCTTAGTTTCCAGAGAGCAGCCTGAGTGAGAGTACAGGGTTCTAGTCTCAATTTGGTGGGCTTTGGAGCTCCACTGACCTTGGAGATGTCACCTTCCTAACCCCACCTTTGCCGCCTGTCCTAGTTACGGTAGCACAATTATAGGTCATCCCTGATCAGCCTTGGACACAGGCACAATCTTAATCAGAAGGGACAAAGTGCCCCAGGATGCTGAGCACCAGTTATACACAGTAACCTGCTTCTGGCCTATTCTCATTACAATCACTACAGCATCATGTATGTGCAGTTTTAATCATTGAAATTACCATGCTAGGCACAACACTAGACACCTTGGGGATACGGGATTCGTTTTGATCATATTTTTCTTCAGTAGAGTCCTCATACTTGCCAGTTAAATTCTCTGAACTTTGTGTAGTTTTCACTGGCCATCCACCTTCCTCAATGGCAATTTCAGGACATGCCCCTCATGCCCCATATCACATGTTCCACATCATTGGTAATCCCACAGAATGGAATCCCCATATGACTCTGTACAATTACTCACTGAATCCCATCTCCTACCTCTTCCCACGGTCCCAAACCTTCCCACTGCAGCCTCTGGAACTCAGTGTGCCCTCATGGATGCCCTCTATCCATGAGTCTTTCCCCAGCATTCCCTTCCCAACCCCAGGCTGTCCACTGAAGACACTACATCATCACTGCCTTCCCCGCCCTGTCCTCTTGTCCCCCAGGAGGACAGGTAGAGGGAACAGGCTGGTTTTCCCTCCCTGACATTTCCCACAGGTCTATGGAGGCAGTGCCACATGACTTCTCCTCCTGCAAAGACACCAGTGTCTATGATATGAACAGGGTTAGCCCTCACCACTTGCTACCTTTTTGCCCCTTTTGCTCTCCAGTCACATGATTGTACCCTATTTCTTATCCTCATCAATATCTGTACCTCTGATAATTGTAATCACTGACACCTCTGTCCTTCAGATGAACTATTTTCTTACCCCTATTCCAACTATTCTTTGATTTCATGGAGACCTAATCTACTAAACAAGTTTGTTTTGTTCACTATGCCCTAGATGTAACCACTTTTCTTCTGTACCAGCTCAATTTTTGCGTTTCATTACTATGATCTCTTACAAAGACCCTCATCTTCCTTGCCTCTCTTTTCCTCCATTGTACTTTGCGGGCACAACCCTAATCCTAGGTAAGCCCAGCCAACTCTCTACCTTCACCTGCACCCGAGCAGCTGCACAGCACACAGTCACACAACCATGCTTACTAGCTGGTCTCACTCCAAACCTATGACTTTAAATCACAAAAGAACATTCAACTCTACCCAGCAAACCTTCTACATTTCTTTCCTGCCTTTTCCAGTTTTTGGTAACCCACGCATTCCTTGGCTTGTGACACCATCTTTCCAATCCTGCCTCTCTTTTCACATGGCTTCCTTTCCTCTGTACTTGCGTCTTCACAGTATCCTCCTCTGAGTGGATGTGTCCAAGTTTTTCTCTTCTTTTAGGGACACTAGTCATAGTTGGTTAGGATTGCCTTAATGACTTCATCTTACTTGATTGCACCTGCAAAGATCCTGTTTCCAAATAAGGTCACATTCACAGGCATTGGGGACTGGGCTTCCAGCATGTCTTTGGGGGTTTTAAGGGAACACAAGTCACCCTTAACAGATGTCAACCAGGTATTTCAAACTTAACGTGTCCAAAAGGAAAAGTGTAGGTAGGAATGAAGGCAAATAGGCAGGCCTGCAGGAGGAGAGAGGAGGAAGCATTCTTTTTAAAGAAAAGGTGCAGGCAGGAATGAAGGCAAGCAGAGGCAGACAGGCAGGGAGAGAGGAGGAAGAAGGATTTTATTTATTTAGCTCTTCCCACACACCCCAGGACATGAACCCAGCATCGTGGCGTGTGCATGGACCACACCCAATTGCTACTCCACCGGAGCGCAACAAAAATTCCTGATTTCTATACCTTGTTCAGTCTTTTTCTCCTCCTCTTCACACCTCAGTTAAGAGTACCATCTGCTTTGCCCCAAAATCTCAAGAACATCCTAGATTTCTCTCTTTTCTTCACTGACTCGATCTAATCCCTCAGCAAGACTATGGCTCAAATCCAACCTCTCTCCCATCTCCCCAGCCACCACTGAGCCTGGTTGTCTCACCTTTCTCCTGCCGGCAGCACCAACTCCTCCCTGCTCTCCCTGCTTCCACACAGCCTTCTCTCCACAGCCTACTTTCCATCGAAAAGCTGGAGGGATTGTTTCAGAGCATAAATCAGATCACTTCCCTTCCACTGCTTAAAACCTTTCAAAGACTTCTTACTGGAATTAAAATAAAATCCAAGCTTCTTAACTTAACTTATGAGGTTTTACATGATCTGACTCTCTTCTCTAATCTCCCACAGCTCTCCCCCACACTCACATCTTCTCCAAGGGCACAAGCCTTCCTTCTGTCTCCCTGAACATGTAAGCTTGTTCCTGGTCTGTTTAGAAAAACTTTGCATGCTCTAGTCCTTTTGTCTAGAATACTCTTCTCCCATTTTGCCATGAGTAACTTTTTCTCTCATTCCAATCATATCTAATGTTACCTCCTCAAGAAGCCACACACTGCAAGAGACATTTTCTATCCCTTTATTCTAGTTTTTATCCATAATTTTATACTCTCTGAGATAGTTTTATTTGTTGGTTTCTGTGTTTACTATCTTTCTTTCCTTTTAGACTGCAAAAGTTTAGGGGCAGCAACATCAGATGAATGGATACAGAAGATGTGGTGCATATATACAATGGAATACTACACAGCCCTTAGAGGAGATGAATCCTGTCCTTTAAATCAACATGGAGGGATCTAGAGAGGATTATGCTAAATGAAATACGTCAAAAAAAGAAAGACAGATACCAGATGACCTCACTCGTAGGTGGAATGTGAATAGACAAAACAAAGAAACAGACAAAATAGAACCAATCCTAGGACACTTGGAACAGAACTGAGGTTACCAACAGGGAAGGCGGAGGAGGCAGGGGAGGCAGGGGAGGCAGGGGCAAATGATGGCGGAGCCCACTGGACAATGGTGAAGAGCACTTGTGATTTGGTGGAGGGCAGTGTGTGCTGAAATATATCTAAGGAATGGGGAACCTATACACAGGAAATTATTTCAATGTGTAGAATAATTGCTACAATAAAATATTATTTAAAAAAATTTAGGGGTAGGGATTTAATCTGCCTTTGTCACTATGGAGTCCCAGCACCTACGTAAGCCAATGGTCATAGGCGCTCCATAATATTAAGTAAATGAGTTTACTACGAGGTTCCAGGCACTGTATTAGGGTCTGAAAATTTGTGAAGAGCGAAAACCAGAATATATTCTTTTTTCCATGAAGGGGACAGCAAGCCTCCGGAGGAGCTGTCACAGAGATAACCAGCCCCAGCACAACTTCTTAGCAACACTGACTGCCCTTTCAGAAAGAGTGGGCTCTGCAGTCAGGCAGAGGTGGATGCCAGCCCTGGGATCTGAGCAACTTTGGACAAATGACTTAACATCTGTGTCTCCATTTCTTCATCTATAAAATGTTCACAATGACACCCACCTCATTCAGGGTCCTGAGAATTAAACAAGACAAGCAATGTCATGGGCTCATCTTCCACAGATGCTCAGTAAATGTTTCATTCCCTTCCCTGTCCTGCCCTCACAGGATGCTATGAGATGCACATGCTTTACAGGTACAGAAACTGAAGGCAAGTCTGCTGATGTTCAAGTCTATCAGTTCACTTTTCCAAAGCCGTTCCTGCTAAGCGGCAGACCCCAAATTAAATCCCAAATCTCAGGACTTCTTGCATTGCTACACAAAGCAAGCTTTAAAACAATCTAGTGATTTTTTGATAAATCCAAACTAATTCAATTTAAAGGTCTGACATTTTGTGTTCTCCACCCCCCACCCCCCACCCCCCCCTTCGGTGCTGGAATGTCCTTCATCTTAAGAAGTGATTGCTGTATTTTATTTTCTCACTGGAAAGAACCACCTACCCAACCTCCACCTCCCCTCTACAGAACTGCCCTGATCTCCCACTGAGGGTGCCCTCTCTCCCACTGATGAGAGTTGGCCTGGGATATGGGCCTGAAAGGGGCTAAAGGTGGTGGCTTGTTCAGAAGCAGGAGTTTGGGGAATCGTCCTGAAGCTGGCTACACGACATTAACCTTGGTTTGGAAGAATTAATGAAGAGTCCAGCTCCGCCACTGGCAACTGGCTGGCTCTGTGGCACAGCCTCTTCTGAGAAGGATGCCACACCACTCGTACAGCTGTGTCCTTCTTCTAGCCCTCCTTCCCTGCTGGTGCTAGAATGAGCTCTGCCTTGTCCTCTGAATAGTCCCCAGTGTGTCCCATGGGGAAAATTTTGGATTTGAATGACGAGCATAAAAATGTGGTCAGCATATTGGTCTGGTGTTTTCGTTTCTTTTTTTCCACACATCTGGCCCCAGGAGGTGACTGACAAGTGAGCCAAGCACATTGAACACCTGTCCCCAGACACTCGTAACTCCTGAGCACAGACCCCAAATGGCAGAGCCATAATCTGGTGATCTGGCTGCTGGGGCAATAGGACTGATCTGATTGCCAGTGAGCTGGTGAGAAAAAGGTGGGAACCAGAGACCTGGACACGCTTGGGAACAAAATGGAGCAGCAGGGATGGCAGGGGGACTCTACAACAGATGAGGCAATGTCAGAGGCCCTTTCATCCCAGAAATGTTGGTTCTACTTTCTAACTAAGGCCAAGCATGACCAAGCAGACGTGGAGCTGTCAGGGCAGGAAAGCAGGCATAGGAAACCCAGAGAGTCAGGGGGAGGCAAGGAGGAGGCGGCGGATTACAACCTACTGCTATCAAATTTAATCCTCAAAATACCAAGAAATATCATCCTCATCTTGCAGAGGAGAACACCGAGGCACAGTGACTGAATGAACTTCCCAACGTCCCAGAACCTGCACTCAGGCTGCAGCTCTAGGTCAGGCAGTGTGGCCAGAGCCTGCGCTCTGGAGGAGGCAGCCTGAGTGCCCACAGGTGTAGTTACCACTGGAAGGAGCATAGCCCAGCTACTGTCTCTCCAGTTTGAAAGAATGGAAAGGAAAACAGGTGATCCCCAAGAAGTAGACGGTCCAAATACATACCTTTGGACAGTATGCCTCTGTTTTGCAGAGGAGTGTGTGTATATGCATGTGTGTGCATGTATTTACAGTATGCTCATGTGCCTGTGTGTGTGTAGGGGGTGTATTAGGTAAAACCATGAAACACATAGGTGAAAACAAGGTTGGAATGAATGTAAACTGTCCTGGGCACAGACTCCCCATCATACAATAATTTGGGGGAGTTATGACCATAAGGTTTCAGGTTGGGATTTTACCTGATGGTAAATTCAAGTTGAGTCACCAGTGTGGAGAGGATCCCAGAAAAGCCCACAATAATGTTGCATCAATAGAAGGGCAAAATGTCTTGAACCAGGGAGGAGAGAGCCTCTTGAGGTACCCATGCAAGTCGAGTTCCAGGCCCCTTGATGTAAGAAGGGCAGGGAAGCAGAGGACAGTCACTGAGACAGATGGACATCTGGGGAAGACAGGAGACACTCACCACTGAAAGAACTTGTTGATCTTGTGCAACTAATTTGTTATTTTACTTTATCAGTTCATTTGTGTGCTGTTTCTCCAAATATTCCAGATATAGGTGAAATCATCCATTATTTGTCTTTCTACTTCTGACTCACCCCACGCAGCAAAATACTCTCCAGTTCTCTCTGTGTTCCCACGAGAAGCAAGATTTCACCTTTTTTGTGGTCGAGTAGATTTGTGTGTGTGTGTGTGTGTGTGTGTGTGTGTGTGTGTTGCCAAATTGTCCTTATACATTCATCTGTCAATGATTTGCATTGATTCCATATCTTGGACTGATACTGAGGTCCTGACTATGGGCATGTGATGCAAAAGTTTTGAGGAGGGCTGGCTCTGGAGAGAAGGTAAGTTTGAGCAAGGCGATAACAACCAGGTACAGTTTTCTTCAGGCAGTTAAGATATACACCATCGTAGAGGTCAGACAGCCAAGCTCATAGGTTCTGCACATCTAGCTGGCTTTCACTCACTTTCCCTCCTCCCTTCAGATGGAGCCCTCTGCTCCCTGGGACACGATTGCATTATCTGACCTGTCAGCAATGCAGGCCAACAAACTCTATATTGCGTGTGACTTCTCCCATGTTGGAGGTGGCTCTCCCAAGGAGAGCGTGGCTCCTTGGGAAAATGAAAGAGTAATAATAACTCTGCCTCACATGTCCACCAAGCATCTCAATCCGTCATCTCAGTGCCTCAGTGAATTTGATGCCCCATCACTGTGGCCACGTGTTTTAGAACCATCCGTGCTAGCAAGGTGTGCCCATGTGACTTTACAGTGGTGTTGACATTATGTCAATTCAGCTAAATCAGTATTTCCGTCTCAGTCAGCTCAGATAGCAGGAGTTCACATGGCAGGACACAGGACAACTCTAACCCTCCATCAAAAAAGTTCCCTTAGGGAGTCAGTTTTTATTTCTCTCATTTCATATTCACCAATCTCTACCTAGCATATGATGTAAACCTTGGACCACTGATTGTATAAGTAAAATTATTTTATAAATGACTAAGAAAATAAAGAGCATTGCCAATTACAACATGACCATTGATTATATAATGTGTGCTGATTTCAAATATTTTAAATTTGGAAAACAAAGCATGCTACATCAGTATAAATGATAGACAACACAGTAGTACATATCAGTCCACCTGACTTTGACTTATGAATCTTTTAATCTAGTGTTTATCCCAATCAGCAGCAAATGGGGAGAGCATACAGAAGGAGAGATGAGAGGCAACTTCGAATTAATCAAGCCAGGATTCAGGTTAGGGTTTAGGGTTAGGGATTAGGATTGCATTTTAAAAGAGTCCTAAAGATTTAAAATTTTTTTCAGTTCCATTGTATAGGGAAAGTTGTCAAGGCTCAAAGACATTACCTGGTTGCTCAAGACCACATAGGCAGGAATGGTGTGGAGCTGAATGCCAGGGTTTCTGTTCCAAAATGCAGTGCCTACACCACCCAGTGTCATGAACAAAATGTGGTGAGACCATACAGTGTGGTATTATTCATCCAAAAAGGAAGGAAAGCTAATAGATGCTACCACGTGGATGAACCTAAAAACACTTGCATTCAATGCTAACTGAATGAAACCAGAAATGAAAAGCTACATGTTATATGATTTTATTTATATGAAATGCCCATGTGAGGCAAGTCTATAGACACAGAAAGAGGGTGAATGATTCCCAGGGGCTGAAAGGGGGGAGGAATGACTATTAATGAGTATCAAGTTCAGGTGATGAAATGTTCTAGAAGGAAAGAGTGATAATGGCTCACAGTCTTGCGAATGTACTAAATGTCACTAGATGGTAAATTTCATGTTACATGCATTTTACCACAATTAAAAACAAAGAGACAGGGCAAAAACAAAACCAAAAAATCCCTTCCTTTTCTTCCCTGGCGCTGCATAGCCACACCCGTGGGCAGACTTGCAGTGCCTTCCGTGCAGGTGACACTCAGGACGTTGTTGATAGGGTGGGGAGACAGGTGGCCACTGTTGAACAAGTTTCCAGGACTCAGGAAACCCCCAGAGAAAAGACTGTACCCTGTTTTGGAGGTCACAGTCAGGATGGCCGGGAGTGGAGGGGGCCACAAACAGAGACATGAAATGGGAGTGCTGTGGAGGGCTGGGCAAAGGGAGAAACGGGAATGGGAGAATAAAGGCAAACAGAGAGAAAGAAAGGGCCTTATCCCAAGAGACAGCAGTGCTGGGAGGAGAAGAGGGAGGACAGTAGCAGGGGAGAAGGAGAGAGAGTTGGGCACCAGAGGAGAGGACATTCAGGGACTACACCCCTTCAACCCGCCACCACTCTCCTTCCTCCAGTGGGAAGACAAGCAGTCCTGGCCTGGCTCATCTGTCTTCATTATACCATCCCCACCGGCTCCGGCTCCGTCACTTCTAGCCAGAAAATGCATCAATATTCCCCTGTGGCTTGTCAGACCCAGCCCCCTCCTCCCTGGCCTCCACCTCCATGGTGCTCCTCCTCCCAGGCTGTGTGCCCAAACCTGGTGATGAGCGCCCAGCCCTAAATCCTGGGTCCCTGCTCCACCCTTCCTTGAGGAGAGCCAGCCATCCTCTCTCCCAGGCTGCAGGTCCCCACCAGGGAGGGAGAGGATGCATTCCTTGGAGGTGAGGAGGGGGTCCTGGGAGCCAGCCAGGCTGAGAAGTGCTATCTCAGCTGGCAACTCCTTGAAGAAGCCATTGACCTGAAATCGCTAACACCCTTAGCACTCTGTACTCCTATGTCTTCTTCATTTGTCTCTAGTCTAAAGCATTGATCATTTTCAATATGAGTCATGTATTTATAACCTATAGCACATATTGATGCCATTCACTCTTCTCCTCCTATTATAAGGTCTGCTTCACAGGGACAGGTGTTCACTGCTGCATATCCAGCAGTAGGTGGATAACTTTGGGGGCCCAATAGGCTCATGGAAAGTTGGGTTAGGGAGTTGCAGTACTTAAATCAGAGGGGAAGCTGTCCAGTGGCCTCCCATACCTTAGAACAAAATCCAAACACATTGCCCACTGGGCCCAACTGTATCTCTGCTCTTCCCTGTACTCAGCCCCACTCACTCCTCTGATGCAAGGTGGACTCTTCTTACAGACTCTCCAATGCGCCAAGCTTATTCCCTGCACAAGGTCTTAGCACGTCCTGTTCCCTAGCCCAGATCACAACACTGTTCCTGCTGGACATTCAACTTGCCTTCAGATAGCCTGTGCCCCACTTCATTTAAGTCTCAGGTGAGACCTCAACTCTCCGGAGATGCCCGTCCTGACCCACTGAGCTGACACAGCATCCCTCACCTCCCTTCCTCCCTTTACTCAGCATTATCTTCTTTCTGGTGCTTTAGCTCATGCATATTTGTTAACTCATTCTCATTTGAGTGTAAGCTTCCTGCTGGCAGGAACTTGGGTTCAGACAAGTATGGTTATGCCCTTGCTCGCCTCCTCTGCCCTC
>RJWH01000923.1:129377-342142 GCA_004363575.1 Solenodon paradoxus
ACACACACACCGCACACACCGCACACATCGCACACATCGCACACACACACCACACACACACCACACGCACACACCACACACACACACACCACACACCACACACACACCACACACACCACACACACACATACCTTGACCACTGACCCTGGGGAGTTGGTGCATGTATACCCCTGCCCTCTTGCTCCTAAGGGGGCCACAAGGGATGAGTGTGAAATGCAAGTTCTGTCTGGTTCCCTGAATCACAGTGACCTTAGACTTCAATGACTCTCAGTGCAATTTGCTTGATAATGATCCTGTATTGGCTGCCTGCCCTTCTCTCTCTCCCTCCCCTATTCTGCTGGTGTTTCCTGGCATCCCTTCCTAAATAAAATCCTGCAATTATAACCTTATCTCAAGTTGGAACACTCACACATCGCTGCTGGGGATATCAATTGACACAGCTGTTTGGCTGGTTCTCAAAATGTTAAACATGTACCATATGACCCCGCAATTCCACTCCTGGGTGTATACCCCAAAGAACTGAAGACACAAAACTTGTGCACAAATGATCGCAGAGCATAATCTACAACAGTCAAAAGGCGGGAATGACTTGGGGTCCATGAACTGATGAGAAGAGCACTGTGGCCTCCACATACAATGGAACAGCATTCACTCATAAAAGGAATCAAACATTGACAACATGAATGAACTTGAAAGCATGCTAAGTGAAAAAAGTTAATCACAAAATACATATTCTATAATTCCATGTATATGAAATGTCTAGAACAGGTAAATCTAGGAACAAAAATTCGATTCATGGCTGGCAGTGGGCAGAGGGAGAGGAAAGTGAGAAATAACTGTTAATGGACATGGCAATTCTTTATGTGTCATTAAAATGTCCTAAAACTGATTGTGACAATGGTCGCACAACCTGGTAAATGTTCTAAAACGCCACACTAAACACGGTGCATGGATTTATGGTGTATATATATATATATATATATATATATATATATATACACACACACACACACACTAAATCTAGTCTATACACATCATTATACTAAAAACATACAGCAAATGAGTGATTGGTCTGGTATGTGAATGATAACTCAATAAAGTTACTTTTTATGTTTGAAATCCTTTATCTCAAGGTCTGCTTCTTAGGGAACCAAGGTCACCAGCATCCAGAGTTGTGCAGCACTAGCAGGTGTTTGCTCGACATGGGCATACATGGGGAATCACCAAATGAATGGAAAACAACCACAAACGCAGACCTGGTGTTTGTCACCAAAACGACTTCCAGCAGAACCGAAGCCAGCTAAGGTGAGGGGCAGAGAGTGGCAGGGGAGAGGGAGCGAGCACGGGGGTGCCTCATCCTCCCAGTTCTTCCTTGGGCATCACCTCACTCACCACTGGAAGCAAACTGCAAATGTTATAGTGTGTCTCTGCAATTACCTTAGTTTGTTAATGGAGCCAAGTGGTGTGTGCATGTGTGTCAAGGAGGTGGGTGCTGACTGTGGGAAAACCACATGCCATTTGTACACATGCATGTATTGTGTGTATATAAGAGTGCATGTGTGTTAGTGTGTGCACATGTGTGCATTGTTTGTGCATATTAGTGTGTATGTGCATTATGGTATATGTTCACGCGAATGTGTGCATATATACCAGTGCATTACAGGGTATGTACCTGCATGTAAAAGCACATCCATGCATTAGAGTGTGTACACTTGTACATAGTATATGCATGTACACACACGTGTTTATCAAAGCATTTGTGCATTAAAGGATGTTTTGTGTGCTTGTCAGTATATGTGTGCACATGTGTATGAATTTGCGTGTATATGAGTGTGTGCAATATGATACTGGATGCACGTGTGTGTCTCTGTGTGTATACAAGAGTGTGTGTGAGGGCATTAGGTTGTGTGTGTCAGTGCCTGTGTGTACATGTGTGTGACAGTGGAGGAATTGTCGAGACCAGCAGCAGGATCATAGCTGGGTGGTGAAGGAGTCTCTGAGCACCAGGGGACCATGTCATGTATCTCAGAGTCCGTCTGCACCCTGTGCATCTCCTGTGGCCAACAGAGACCCTCCTGCTCGCTGGGACGCTTGCAGCAGATGCTGTTGCTTCTGCAGGATGCCCGACCTGTGGAGGCAGATGGTTGTTTGACTGGTCCCATCTATAGGGGTTGAGAGCTGAGGGAGAAAAGGGCTCATCCCTGGCAGATTAGAGAGGTGCACCTCCTCACACATAATCCAACATTCCAGGCCTTTTCTTGACCACAGTTCTGAATCAATTTTGTGCTTAATCCCCATTAGAATGTGTATCCGATCATCTGTGATTCACCATCCCACCCAGTTGAGTGACTGCCAGGGTCCCTGCCCTCCCCAGCTCTGCAGGCATGGAGAGTTATGGTCCTGATGACCCACTGTGGATTCTGGGGGCTGGCTGTACAGTGGGAAGCTTGTGGGGACCAGAGAGGCCTGGCCCCGTCTGACCCTTGGGAGGTGCAGGGCAGCCGGGTTTCACAGAGAGGTGAGGGCTGGGCTGACCGCCCTGTCCTGCGTGACTTGAGACAGTTCCCTGCCCCATTCCTCTTGGCAGAACCACCCACTTCCTCGTAGTTACAGGCGTGCCTGACCAGCTGTCCCCATCCGTTCTGCAGGGCCATGTACACTGTCCCTTTAGTTGTCCCTGGTCCAGGAGCTCAGTGGCAGAAGAATAAATCCTCTAGGCTGGCTCCGGACTCTGCCCGTCTGGGCACCTGCCCTTCCCACCCTCGCTGGCAGATGGCCACAGTGACCTCGGAAGCTTTAAGCAGGAAAAGAAGAATCAGGCACGAGGACCAAGTGTCCTGATGTTGCCTCCTGTGACCCTGGCATCTTCTCTCAAACGCTCCCTCTCCAGCAGAGACCCCCACCCACGCCCAGCAACGCTACCTCTGCCCCAGGCCAGCCCAGTGCCCACACAGGCCATCCACCCCGTTGACACTGCACTGACAAGTTCGGCCTGTCTGCTCTGAGTCAGGTGCCGCAGCAGCCCTAGGATATAGAGATGAGTGGGGAAGTTGGGGGTCCCCGTCCTCTCGGACCTTGGGAGAAGCAAATGAGTGACACAGTGTGGCAAAAGTGAGGGTCCTGCTCACAAAACAGAGCTGGCCGTGTGTCATCCCCCGTTGGAGAGTGGGTGGGTGGGTGGGTGCACTCACTGCTTTAAGCACTTTAACGTAGACTAGTGCTGTGACCCCGCAACCTCAGAGCCCAAGTATTACAAATACAGAAGCTGAGGCTCACACAAGTTAAGCAACTTGCTCGAGGTCACGGAGCAAGTGAAGGGTGAGAGGGGACTCAAGCCAGGTGGTCCAGCTCCATGGCAGAGCTTTGAAACATCCAGATCTCGGGGAGAGCAGGAGCCAGAAGTATTGGACGCAGGGCATCTGTCCTGCCTGGAGGGGAGTGAGGGTTTTCTGGGCCAGCAGTCCTCTTGAGCCAGACCTGAACAACCTTAAACCTGTCTCTAAATATAAGGGACTGGCAGGGGTCTCGAGCCTTCCAGTACTAAGTCCTTGCTGGGCAGATCCCTTTGATGTGCTGCTGGCAGGGGAGGCCCGGGAGAGAGTTGGGTCCTGGTGACAGGAATCTGTGACCACAGGCCTAGACACCATGTCTGTGGCATCCAGTCCATGAGCATGAGCACAGGGCAGTCCTAGTGACCTCCAGGAGGCCTGTCTGTCTCCATTTACTTCATTAGAATTTACACTTTCCTGTTCACAACTCACCACACTTCAACAACTTGTTTCGTTTTCTGTCTCATAACTCTGCAGACTCCCCAGAGCAGGGAAGGGACTGTGTGTGTCTTAACCAAGGTCATGTCCCTTGCAATCACCACCATGCCTGACAGGATGACACTTCGTGGTGGACTAAATGAACGGATGGATGGGTGAGTGGATGAACTGGAGCTTAAATCTCCTTCAGAAGCCAGAGTAGGTTGTTTTTTTATTTTTTTAATCTAAAGAAAAGGTGCAGGCAGGAATGAAGGTGAGCAGGCAGGCAGGAAGAGAGAGGAGAAAGAAGCATCTTTATTTTATTTCTATTTAGTTGTTCACTGGTTGCTTCCCCCTGCACCCCCACCCCCAAGCCCAGGACTTGAACCCAAAGGTTTGTGGCTTGCTCCCTGGGAGGCGACTGACCTAACCGCTGCCCCACCAGGGTGCGTCAGAGTAGATATTCTTATCTGTATTTTACAGGGTTCAAGGTAGAGGCAGGGCTGAGCTAAGGTACCAGATCTGTGGTTTTCCAGCCCCAGGAATTTTGTGGGATACCACTAGTGGCAAGTCCCCAGGATCACAGGCATCCCAGAGGATCCAAGGAAAATTGGGGACAGTAAACTTCTCACGATCCAGTTCCCATTGCAATGAAGACCCAAACCCTGCACTCTTAGGGAAAACATTTCATTCATCCAGCACATATATATTAAGGAGGTGCTGTGTGCCAGGCAGAGTTTTAGGCAGTGGGACACTGTCTAGTTGGGGAAACAGACAGGAAACCATGCCGGCACAGCCGGAGTGACGAGCACTATGGTGGGCGCACCAGCCTAGACACTGAGGGGAGAAAAAGCAGTTTGCAGTCCAGGGATTGCAGGAAAGTCAAGCAACTGAAGCAAACGTGTGAGGCAGGAGGAGCTGGAGAAGAAGGAAGTGACGATTTCCATTCTAACTTCTTTGCACAGAATACTCATTGAATCCTCACAGTTTCTCTCTCCTTTTTTTTTTCCTTTGAATGGAGGAAGCATTTTATTTATTTTTATTTAGTTGTTCATGCTGGTTATCCCTCCCCTCCCACAGCCAAGCCTGAGTCTCAAAACTGGGTCCTTGATACATATGCAGACCATGTCCAGTGGCCTTGTCCACTAGGCCTCCAGGGCATGCCCTCTCCCACAGTTACTCTTCCAATTCTTATTTCACAGATGAGGAAACTGGCACAGAGAGGCTCAGTAAACTGTCCAGTGTCACACAGCTAAGAGCAGCAGGCAGGACATGAGCCCGGGAAGCCGGGTGCCAGCCAGCATGTATGCACCTGCTCATAACACCGTACCCCCTGGGCAAGCCAGGCTCAAACCATGGATACTTTGGTGGGTGTGCTAATGCACCCACTGTGATCCATGCAGGCACCTGGGAAGTTTGAATGGGAGAGGGCAGCCTGGCCCCTGAGGAGATGGGCCTAGAGGCCACACAGGATGGGCTCGAGCGGCCAGGCAGGTCCTGCAACCCAGGTGAGGAGAGGACAAAGCCCCGGAGAGGGAGGAGAGGACGCGGATGTGAGACAAACTGAGCAGGCCAACTGGGCCAACTGTGCTGGCTGGCAGAAGTGGAAGAGTTGGAAGGAGGGGAGTGTCCCAGCGCCCAGCGGGGTACTTGACAGGAGCTTCAGGGTCCATCCTGGAGGGAGCTGAGGAATGAGTTCAGGCTGGTCAGGTTGCCTCTGAGGTGCTGTGGTGGCAGACACTGCCCTCACTGGAGCCCTGTGGCCGGTGCCTCAGCCGCTCTCCCCCCACCACCCATAACCCCAGCTTCTGGAAAGCCTCGTGCTCACTCTGCTTCCCAAGACCCCTCCCGAGCAGCGTGGAGGCTATGGGTGGTGACATTGCAGCCTCAGCGCTGTTTCCTGCCCTCAGATGGTGGGATGGGACTTTTTCACTCTGGTTTCCCCTGGCAGCTTGCAGAATGGTCTCTCCTTCCGTGTGCTATGACCACGGCCTGGGATTCCAGCCCAGATGTGAATCAGTGCCACATGGAGGAAGACCCCTTGACTATGTGCACAGGGGGCTCAGCCCTAAGCCATGGTGGGAGGAGAAGCAGAACTGAGCTTGTAGGAGTGAGGGTGGCGGGTGGCAATGTTTGGGATGAGAAGGGACCTATGGAGCACAGGAGTAAGCTTTCCCTGGGGTCAGGAGCCCTAGGTGTCAGTTCTGGGCTTACTACTGACATGTCAGGTGACCAACTCACTGGCATGGTTTCTCTGGAGGATTTAGGCTGAGCACGCTAGCTGTCACCCTCATGAGGAGCAGAGAGGCCTGCAAAGTGGTACTGGGGGGAGGTGCATTTGGCAGAAAGCTCCCAAGGTGTTTCAGTGGCAGGGAGGACAGTAGAGCGGCTTAGCTCTGGGAGCTCATTCTGCTTGTTTCCCTCCAGCTGGGGAGACACACCAGGCTGGTGTCTACATTCATAAGCCTCTTGCTACAATAGCTCTCCCGGCTCAGAAGACAGAGATAATCCGCTCAGGAAGAGCCTGGCCCGACACAGCCCTGGGGGCTGCCTGCTCAGTGGCCACTCCTACCTGCCCGCCTCCCCCTGTCCCTTCGCCCAATGTGTCCCCTTCAGAGGCCACCAACCTGCTCTGGTTAGTAGGACAAAGGAATCCAGTTAGACACTAGAAAGAAATATCCCCCTGGTGGGCTAGTAGAGTGAGGAGAGCTGTGGTCTTTCTTCATCTAAAAGAGTTTAAAAAATATGAGCTATATGGCGCACCCTGGTGGAGTAAGGGTTGGACGCAGTCCAAATACATGCCAAGGTCTCAGGTTGGAGTTTGAAGCCCATCGGAACAACCAAGGTGAAAAACGAAATAAATGCTTCTCCCTCCTCTCTCTTTTGCCTCTCTGTGCTCATCTTAATTCCTGCAATACCTTTTCTTTAAAACAAAAAACAAATTGCCTCTTCCAGCCTATCTGCCTGCTAGATTTCATTCCTACCGGCACCTGTCCTTCAAAAAAAAAAAAAAAAGGCTCATCCTGGTGGTGTAGCAGTTAGGTTGGCCCCCTTCAGTGGGCGCATTTCACATATGTCCCAAGATCCTGGGTTCAGGTCCTTGGGCCAATGTGGGGACAATCAAGAGGAACAACTAAATAAAATAAATAAAGTGCTTCTTCCTCCTCCCTCTTCCTGCCTACCTGCTTCTGCTCGCCTTCATTCCTGACTGCACCTTTCCTTTAAAAAAAAAAGAGAAAGAGAGGTTTTCTTGCCTAAGGTAAAAATACCATAAATGGAGGTTTGGCATGAGGGCAGGGAGATGGCCATCGAAATTCCAAAATTTTCTGAAAAGGGATTGAGTGGGGGCTGAGGGAGTGCATACTGTGGGGTTTAGGTCGCTCAAAAATCCATGACAGAGTTAAGCAAGTGAGCAAGCAGAGATTTAATTAGAGAGTAAAGAGTTGGAGCCGACCAAGGGAGGCTGACTCCAGTGGCTTTGCCAGTGGCCTGTGTTTTTAAAGAAACAATCCCACATGATGAGGAAAGGGGATGGAGAGAGGAGTCTGCAGACCAGGTTTTAGCTCCTGATTGGGCAAGATGACATTGTCCTTTGAAGTTATTGGTGGTCTTCTTCAACTGGTATCATTCCTTTGTTCTTAGTGGAGGGTCTGTCCTGGTCACGTAGTACATGTCCCACATGTCGAACTCGCCCATCAGCTTTCCTTATCGATCCGGATGCATCCACGACTGGGTGCTGGCGGCAGAGGCAGTTCACTGTCTTGATAGCTGAACTTTAATCCCTGGTGTAAGGCTTGCTCTTATGGGGGTTCTGGCACACACCAAAGCCATGGGCAAGGAAGACCGCCCAGGAACAGCTCTCCAAGACACAGTTCTCTTTCACCATCGAGGTAACGAATTTGTGAATCCTAAATCCTGGACATGGGATTGCCTGACTACAGAAACCTCTCCCACTCCCACCCACAATTTCCTCTTCTGTCACATAGTTTTTAGATGATAAATCACCTCTAACCTGATACTTTCAGCATTTGATACTTTTCACCCTGCCCCATTTTGACATTCTTTAGGTCTCCTTCTTCCTCAGCATGAGTCAGGAATCTTCCCTTTGCAAGGAACAGAAAGCTTTACCTACCTGGCTTGAAGAACAAAGTACATTGATTCATTCCAGGATGCAGCCAGACACTGATGGAACAGCCCAAGGGTGTCACTGAGGACCAACTTTCTCTCCATCTCCCCCACTCCGTCGCCCCCCACGCTGTCTTCCTCAGCCTAAGGTGGGCTCCCCCTGGGGTCTAAAAGGAGGACCAAGCTGCACTTGGCCTTTTCTGCCTCTTTGTTAATGTGCTGGGAAGAGTTCCTTTATCTGAGCCTGAGTTCATACTGACACAGAACTGCATTTACCTGAGGGGAGAAGGGTGGGGACAGGAGCTAAGCGGAGTGGGGTCCGATGGATGGGGGAGAGCGAGCGCTTAGAAATGTGGTGGTGAGCCGGAAGTGAGAGGAAGAGCGAAGCTGCACATCTAAGCTTCTTTTGTAAATCAGGGTTACCTCAATTTAAAAAGTCCTGTTTTCTGGTTTGATGAAGGACAGATGTGCCCCCCTTGGCCAATCATGGTTACTAGAGGGGTGCTGTGCCCCACACACCCTTCCCCCAGATGCTCCCATGAGTCCTGTCTTCCCACCTCTCTGTGACCTTCCTGTCACTGTCCACTGCTGAGCCTCACATCGGTGCCTGAGTCCAGTCTGCCCCTATGCTCCCAGCCACACCAAAGGCCCCAGAAAGAAATCATTGCCCTCAAATTCCCTCAGAGACTGTTCTCCATAGAAATGAACTCACACATATGGAAGCAGGTGGAGCATTCTGAGTTCCTTCTGGGTACAGGGTGGTTTGGAGGGCAGGAGCAGGAAAGCTGAGAGAAGCTGCAGGAGGGAGTTTCAGGGAAATGTGATCATTAAAGTCAGCCTGCTGAGTGGGACAGAACCATACTCGCATCAGAATATAAGACTTGTCCTGCAGTCCCCGCCACCCTGCTAGTCAGCTGTGGGAGCTTGGGCAAGTCACTTAACTTCTCTGAGCTTCTGTCCTGCAATGGGATGCAGGGCCTTCCCCCACCTGCTCTGCCTGCATCCAGGGTGACTGGAAAGTGACATGGAGTGATGAGCAAGTAGACTGGACAAGAGTTATCTGTCACCTGGCCTCTGTGTCCCTGAAAAGCCAAGAAGTATTCCACTCTCCCAGTAGGAAGCTCAGCCCCGCTGGGCTGGCCTGGAGGGTGAGGTGGGGAGACAGAAGCTGATCAAAAGCCAGGGATGTAAACAGCTGGGTGCACCTCTCCCCAGGGGGGAACCCAAAGACACCACCATGGGACACACTCCCGGCCACCAGCAGGGCTCTCCTGCCCTCTGGTGGGCAAATCTGGGAGGTACACCTGTTTCTGAAGTCCTGGGCAGCAGGACAAATGCTGGGCACCAAGGGCTATGCTATGAACTGTGTCATCCTGTGGAATTCTCAACTGTCCATCAAGAGCTGCACGATCACCCCCGTCTTACAGATGGACATCCTGAGGTTTAGAGGCCACCAGCCACATAGCTCCTAATGGTGGAGCTAGGGTTCCTAGGCCCGAGGGTG
The DNA here is from genome assembly GCA_004363575.1 of Solenodon paradoxus. Taxonomy (NCBI): domain Eukaryota; kingdom Metazoa; phylum Chordata; class Mammalia; order Eulipotyphla; family Solenodontidae; genus Solenodon; species Solenodon paradoxus. The sequence continues at coordinate 138,753 of RJWH01000923.1, forward strand.
CCTAGAGGGGTCTGGGTCCCCTGAGGATGCCACTGGGGGACAAGCTAGGGACTGGGAAGGTGTCAGTTCATTGTTGGGGGGGTTTGTTAAGGGAAAATCAAGACAGAGTACTCTTGTAAAGGTCTCTCAGGAACCCACCCTCCTCCTACTATATCCAGGGTGTTTGAACACACCCCGTACCCCAGGCTGCTTCGCTATCTCAGGGCCTTTTCCTCTAAGAAAGAGGGTTGCCAGGTCCAAATTCCTGTAAATGTCCAAATTACAAATATGTTCATCTCCGTAGGCCTATGATCTCTGTCCCAGCTATTCAAATCTTCAGGAAGCCTTCATAGACCTGTGTAAGTGATGAGCACAGCTGGGTTCCAGTAAAACTTATTTGATAGACATTGAGGTTTCAATTTCACATACTTGCCAGATGTTATGAAATCATCTTTTGAATATTTCAACCATTAAAAAATGTAAAAGCCCTTCTTAGCTTGTAGGCAGTACAAAAATAGGTAGGATCATAATGTCCCCAACCCTGCTCTAAGCGACAGGCATCTATCTCTAAAGTCTTCAGACTGCACTTCCTGTCTGGCTCTTCCTTCTTTGTCTCTTGTTCCATGTCTTCTTCCATTCTTGCCGGTGCGGCCAGAACCCAAGATCTCACCTGTTCTCCTCTTCCACTTGTCTCCCTGAGGACACTCACTCTTAAAGCCATCCTAGACCGCTGCAGGGAGTCCCAGCACATAGCCCCTTCCCAGGCTCCTCGGTCACAGAGCCTTTGTCCCTTTCCCCTGGACACTCACCAGCCCTTTAGCTTGCCTTACACTGCCTTGTTTGTGTATTTAAAAAGCCATTTCCCTTCTCCAACCCCTCCTCCCACAGGACTGACACAGCGTGAAAGTCATCCTATGAGTTGGGTCTAAATCCCAACTCCAGTACCAACTACCATGTGAAGTTTACCCTGTCCTTCTGGTCACTTGCTTTCCTGCTTGACCACACTGCTGGAACAGTGTGATGCTGTGATATGAAAACAGTTAGAAGCCAGGACACCTGGGGTCTGGTTCCAGCTCGAACTGAGAGAAGTTATGGGGTACTGGGGTATCAGAGCTATTCGCACCAGGATACATAAATCTGACTTTCAGAAGGGATAAAGATATGGGCATAGATGAGATATTAAATGTCCTCCCTGCCTCTCCCCTGCCACACACAGAAAGAAAAAACACGAATGAGAGATAATGGATGAGTTGACTAACCTTGCAGCTTTCATTTCACAGTATGTGTGTATCTAGTCATCACATTATGGATTTAAATTTACATAATGTTATATGTCAGTTGCATCTTAGCAAACTAGAGGAAAACCCTCAAATAACTATGTATAGATACAACCCTAGGAGAGGATGACATCACTAGAGGGGATTTGAGAAAAAGAATCCTAAAAACAAACCCAGGGCCAATCTTAACCCTGTGTGGCCAGGAGGTGGCAGCATGGGCTATTAAGGCTTGTTAATGGTGTGTGAGGCAGACTTGAAAGAGAGTAAGACAGGCTTGCAAGAGAGAGCTAAACCGTACCAGCCACCCAAACTTTAGATTTACCTCCTAGTTGGGCAAAGTGTCTGCTACCCAGGTGTGGGAGGGGAAGGGGCTGAATTAGAGGATATGGAGAGATACACACACACACACGCACACACACACACACACACACACACACACACACACACAGTTTTCCAACTGAAAACATCAGTTGGAGATCAAGCAGATGTTACATTTCCAGGAACCCAAAAGGTTAGTATTCATTTGCAGAGAGGTGGCAGAGCACACAGCTACCACTCCCAGGGTACCTAAGTTCAAATCCAAGTTCTACTGTTTACTAGCTGTGTGACCGTGGGCAAGTTGCTTAACCTCTCTGTGGCTCTAGTGCTTCAACTATAATACAGGGACAATGGTAGTCTACATCTCCATAAGGTCCTGTGAGCCTTAGATGAGTTATTAGCAATGAAAGTTATTATCTTTAAGAACCAACATGGCATGGGAAAACCTCCGGGTCTCTCTTTCCCATGAAGAGGTCCCAGGATCTCAGCCCTGGGAGTCGGAAAGAAGCAGCCATGTCAGCTCAGCCATTAGGAAAAGGGTCTGGCAGAAACATAGCATCATACCACCCTAAGAGCCTGAGATTTACTATAGCCATGCTATAGTAGAGTCAGAAGACACCTGCCTCCTTAGCCTCATGCCCTCTTTACCAGACTGGAGTCTAGTACCTCCTCCCCAAGTCTCCAGGAGGAATGAGAGCTAGAATAGATGACAGTGTGTGTGAATTACGAGGAGAGGGAGTAGGGAAGGAGTGTGACGACTGCTCCTCCTTCCCTCGCCACCCACTATTCCAGTGTGTCTCTTGATCCTGAAGTCCAGTGATGATGTGGAGAGATTCCCAGGCTGGCACTTAGTGATCCAGTCCCAGTCTTGGCTCTGTAACTTTGGGTGACTTACTTTCCCTCAGACCTCAGTTTCTCAAGGTCACTTCTAGCTCTGATATTTCAGAGCCCTTGGGTGGCCTTGGGATTCCTCTCACCAGTCCTGCAGCGCGACCCCAGATCCTCCCAAATTCTCCAGCTCCTAGACAGAGAAATGGGTTAGTTTTTCTCTTGAGAAACAGTGGGAGAAGCCCCAGCCTATCAGTTTCCATTTCCTCTGAAGCAAAACTTCCCAGGAGTCAATAGGTGGGCCCAGACTGCCAACTCACAAAATGCCTGGGCCCCTGGGACTGGAGTCTAAATTAGCTAAGGGGCAGACACGGGGGAAGTCAGGTGCCTCTCTGTCTGCCCTGGAGGGCGGGGTGGCCTGGGCCCTGCCTGGGGTTCTGGGCCAGGGATTCAGTTCTGCAGTGCCTGCCCTGCCTGTCACTTCCTGAGCCCATTGCTCAGAGCTGTCTCCTGCCTTGACCTGCAGCCAAGAGGGTGCCCAGAGGGAGGGAGGGAGTCAGAATTGGAGACGCCCAACCTGCAAGGTGTTTAATACCTAACAGGGCTAGGGACTCAGGGAGTCAGGGAGACCATCCTGGATTACCAGGAGCCAGGCTCAAAGTTCCTTCCCAAAGATCCCCAGCTCAGAACAAGCAGAAGTCTGACTTCCTTCCACTCTGGAGAAGCTGGAAGCAGAAAGAGGGACACAGCTGTGTCTGCTTCTCTGATTGCTCCTCAGCCACAGCAAGCTGCACGGAGGACAGCAGAGAGCGTTTCTGGGCACGGGAGACTGTGGAATGATGCCATGGGGCACAGCCATCCTCTCGGATTTACAGAGCTGCACCCCAACCAATAGGCAGGACTGTCTAATTTGCCAGACCCCATGCAAAATGAAAACGCAGGGGCCCCTGTTCAGAAGCAGTAAGAATTTCCAGGGTGGCACGCCCTGGTGGTCTAGTGGATAAGGTCTCTGCTCACAGTCCACATACATTCCAGGGACCCAGGTTCAAGACCTGGGGTCAGGGAAGCCACCAAGATGAGCAAGCAAATTAAATAAAGGTGTTTGTTTGTTTGTTTGTTTTTAAAGAGGATTTCCAGGGTGCGCTCTAGCGGCTGCTTAGTGGCGTTAAGCTAAAGCCAGCATGTGAGCCATGTAAAGTCCAAGGTTTACAGCCTTACTTCTCTCCCTTCCTTCCGCTCTTATAAAAAATAAAAAGGGGGCAGGGGGACAAAAAAAGAAAATTTCCAGAAGATGCATGCCCTGATTCAGTTTAAACCAGGCCCGGGCTCTGTACGTCCCAAAGTCCCTGGTTCAAGGCACAGGAAGTCAGGAAACAACAAATAATCAATTGAATAAAATAAAGCGCTTCTTCCTCCTCTCTCCCTCCCTGCCTGCCTACTCACCTTCATTCCTGCCTGCACCTTTCCTTTAACAACAACAACAAAAAAATCAGAAAAGAAAAAAAAGGAAGAAAATGTTCAGACGGCAACAATAAAGCGAGCCTAGCGCCTTCTGAGTGTAGGGCCCTCTGGGCACAGGGCCTGGGAAGCCAGCTCTGCCAGGGACCATCACTGATGATAGCAGCACCTACTACATGGCACACTTTCCGTTGTTTTCTCATTCAGCGCTCAGACAACTCACGGAGCAGGATGGTTAGTGTCTCTATGGAGGAGGAAATGGGACTCAGAGGCATTAAACCACTTGCCCGATATCACACATGCTGGTGAGTGGGATCCGAATCCAAGTTCTTCCAAGCCTGCATTGTCTGCTGAGAGGGGCTGCCAGCAAGGGTGGCCTGTGAGCCTGGGCTCTTGGAGGTGGCAGCAGAGATTCCTGCCCCTGTCAGCCCTGCCCCAGACACAGAAAACACGTTACAGAAAGCACGTGTGCTCCAACTCAGACAGCTCGGCCCCATCCCACCTGCCCAGGAAAGCTTCGTCACCTCTTCAAGACTCCATTTCCTCATCTGTAAAATGACAGTATCCGTTTCATGTTCTCATGAGGATTAACTGTGATCTTTATAAAGAACCAGACATAGGCACACCCTGATGGAACAGCATGTTTCGTCAACCACCTCCAAAGGAGTGTGGTCCTGCATACATCCCAGGAACCTGGGTTTGCGTCCATCCTGGGTCAGGGGTGGCTTTGGGACAACCGATGTGAACAGTAAATAAAAATGAACTATAATGCTTCCTCTCTCCTCCTGCCTGCCTGCTCACCTTCATTCTTCATTCCTGCCTCACCTTTCCTTTAAATCAAACAAACAAACAAAGTGCCTGACAGAACAAACACCAAGGAAAGTCGCTTCTCATCAGGAAAACACATTGGCTGCCACCTCCCAGCCCCGCCATTTCTCTCTCTTTGCCAAGTCCCGCTTTCCATCCTTTGAAGCAGCCCAGAGATGCTGGTGCCTGAGCTTCTCCACCAGGCCCTGCTGGTGAGGGAGAGCCCCTCACCTTCTACCCCCTTACAGAGCCTGGCAGGTGCCTTGGATTTTAGGGTTTCTCGCTCACTAGGCCAGAGAGACTTTACACGCTGGATGTGGGATCACCCAGTCTCTGGATTCTTGGACAGCGCTGGGCCTGACTGCTACTGAGCAACAGAGCCCAGGCTCCAGCACTACCCTCTCTCACCCTCCTTGAGGGGCTCACCCAGCCCCTCCACCTCCTCCCAGGCCCCTCCCAGAGATAGCAGGCTGACGCTTCCTCCAGGAGGGCCTCCTTCCAGCAGGACCAGAGTGCCTTCAGGTCTCAAGGGCGGCGCTTGGGTTTCTGACCACTCCTGGCTGAGGTCCCACTCGATTCGATTCCCCTCCTCAAGGACAGTTTCCTCCTGACAAAGACCCTTCCAGTCCTCCACCCACCCCCCCCACCCCCCACACACCCCCATCCTACCTCCATGCCAGAGAATGGAGGTAGACTGTGGGGTGGGAAACACCTAAGTTCTGAGAAATCCTCTTGTACCTGAGAAAAGAGACTCTCCCTTTCACTCCCCTCCCCCAGAAGCCAGCCAACCGCAGCACCAGACTGCGTGGGGTGACCCCTGTGCCTTTGCCCTCTTTCCAGGAGCAAATATTGGATCAGGTTCAGACACCAGCTGTTCAACTAAGAGGGAGGAGGAGGTCCTGCTCAAAACTGGCCAGGATCCTGGGGCGGCATTAGTGCCCTGGAGGGACACTTGCCATTGGGCAACTCCTGGGACAAAAAGATGAGGGGTGCGGGGTCCATTTAAACAAATACATCTCTTCTGCTGGCTATACCCAAGTGCAGCCGCTGGCCACCTGGGATAGCAGGCCCCCTGAAATTGGCCTGCCTTTCCAGGCCGTTTGGCACTGTGGTCTGATGTGGGGCAGCCAAGCCTATTCAGATATTGTCCCTGGATACACCTGTTCACTCAGTTAGACTTCCCACCACTGCCTGGCTATGCGGGTGAATTTTCACCCGGTAGGACCTGACATGTTCAGATGCATTTGGATTGGACATACCTGTTCACTGGACTGTAGGTGATCATTCAGTTGTGCCCAAGCCCAGGAGTCAGGGCGTCTCCACCCCATCACTCAGACAGGGTGTGGGCCTGGGAGGCCTCTGTCCCTCTGGTCATGGACTCTCCCAGAGAAAAGGAATTGTGGGCACACCCCACCCTTTCCTCACTCCTCCAGATGTGCCCCCAATCCTAGGCCTGTCCAGGCAAGGCCTGGTTCCTAATCCTCCAATCTGTCAGGCCCCACTCCCATCCCCCAGGCCACACCTGACTACACTGGGGCCCCAGTCCCTCCCAGGCTGCAGGAAAAGGGGAAGCCTGTCTGGGAGGAGCCCCCAGGGAAATTAATTCCAGGGACAATTGTCCCCAGGGTTAGGTTCATAAGGTGTGGAGGCCAAGAGCTCCCTACAGGCCATAGGCTGGGCCACTGGTTTCCTCCAAGCTGAGGTGGAGGGGGCTTTACCTCTGCTCTGGGCAAGTGACCCAGGCCTGGGCATTGGCTGCAAGAGCTGAGGTTTGGGGAACAGGTTAGAGGAGTTCAGCCTGCCCAGGCATTTCTCCGGCTGCGCCAACCTCAAAGGTGTCACCACAGCAAAACTGTCCTTACCCCTGCCTCCCTTCACAGATTGAGGGTGGCAGAGGGATGGCAGTGTCTTCCTGGGACCAGAAGAACTGCTAGAGGAGAGGGGCTGTGGCCGGGGGTTTTCCAAGCACTTTTGTGATTCTGGTCCCCAGTTGGGCACTGGCCACTAGTCCAGCAGTTGCACAATGCTTTCCTGGCAACACTTCCAAAAAGGACCACATTTCTGTCTATGGCCCCATTTCAGAGCTTCTGGCTGTGTCTCCCTGTCTCTGCCCACATTGAATCTGTGTTCGTGCCTGCATGGAGTGATTTTCTCTGTCCTTCCCTGTCAGGATTCAGCCATGGAGGAGTGGGAGCTTCCAGCCATCCAGGCCAAGATGCTCAGATGAGCAGGCAGGAGGACCAGAGAACTCTGGAATATGTGGGGCACCCCACCCCTGCTCTAGCAGCTGTCTTCTCTCTCCTGCTCCATCCTCATCGGGTCCTGGAAGCAGCAGCTGGGTAGGACAGAGAAGCCCTTCTCTAACCTTCAGCTGGTGGTCAGGACTGGCTGCAGACACAGGGCTGGCTGTGGGCCTCCAGGGTCCAACAATCACTTGTTACTTCTTCACCAGGAAACATTTCAATATTTGTTCAAATGGATTTAGAGCTCTGCAGCAAAGCAAAAACTCTCTTTAGCCAACCTACCATTTTGGCAATGAGGGGAGCTCACCACTTCCGAGAGACTTGTCCAGTGACCTCTACACGTATTTCAGTGCATTTTCCGCAATTTTCTGTGCAGCTCAGCACAGCCTCCTCCAATTCTGACTACAGTGGTCTCTGAGGGTCGTCATGGCCCTGACTTAATGCTCCCCAGCCCAGCATCCATTTCCACCAACCTGTCTGTCTGGTTGCAAATCTGTGGAGTGTAATGTGTCCATGTGGCATGTGGCCCATGTGGTATGTGCTGTGTGTGCATGTGTGGTGTGTATGTGTGTATGCGTGTGCAGTATGTGTGGTGTGTGTGTGTGTTGGGGGACATGGTGGGTGGGGGCATTTAGATATTTTCAAACCTGAAGCAGAGCTGTCACACCTCTCTCTCTAGGACCTTACTTCCTAAACAGCTATAGAAGTCAACTTGGCCCCTTCACCCCATGGTGATGGTGTCCAGGTGGAGGGAAGGTGAGGTTCCCACCTCCTAAGCCCTTTCACTTCCTTTCCTGAGGACTTCCTGCTCTCCTTCCAAGGTCATGGAAGGGCCCTGGGGCTCCCCACTCCCTGCACACACCCCAGGGCAGGGCCTCACCCTTGTCCTGGCCCTGCCAACTGCCTCCCTATCCCCCAGGCTGGGACAGGCTGGTGCCTTCAGGGGGCTGGGATTTGAGTTTAATTACGGAGCAGGCACTTGGAATGAGGCGCTCCCAGCAGGGCATGCAGCATCCCTGGCACCCTGGCTAATGAGCTGGGAGCAGCTGCCAGGCTCACTGTAATTTTCAGGGCCTAATTGCTGTGGGGGCTATTGCTTCTTAACACCATGAAGAGGTCTGCCTTCTTTTCTCCCGTTAATCCATCCAGTTGGGAGAAACAGTTCCGACTTTGCTGACACCTCTTCCAACCTGGACATGTTGCTCCATGGTCCCAGGGATCAATTCAAAAGGTCTTTGCTCCAGGCGACTGTTCAGTGCAGCGCTGTAACTCTTGGTGCTCAGGAGCTGCAGAGACAAAGTCACGGCGCCCAGCTGCACCTCAGATTGACTCCCCTCTAGCACCTGCCACGGCATGCGCCCATGGCTGGTTACCTACCCACTGGACCAATGGCTACGGAATCTTCGAGAGTCTCATGAAATCTCTGTCTCTGTCTCTCTCTTACTTTTACTATTTTATTATTATATTCATGTTCTAAGCACTATACTAAGTTCATGTCCCACTGAACCCTCACCATGACCCTAAGACAGAGTTACTGTGTTATTCCCACTTTACAGATTAGAAAATTGAGGCACAGAGTGTTATTTGCCCATAGCATACAGATAGGACTTGCACCCAGATTGATTCCACTTGAACATGGTCATGTGTAGAGATGTTCTCTTTAGAAATATGCAGTCCTTTCTCTGTCTCTCACATGCACATACACACAGTCAGTACTGGCATACAACGTTAAAGGTTTAGAGAGTTGCCGAAGCCTGCGTGAGCTCCATTCCTGGCCCAGGCCAGATTTAGATACCTGAGGACAGGAGCATGTGAACCACAGGATAAAAGCACTACACAGTGGTGTTTATTGAAGGAGGGAGAGAGAGGTAGGGAGAAGGGAAGAGTCTTGACTTCCAGAAGTTCAGAATCTAATTGGTTGGTCAAGACATGCAAACTAAAAGGAGCCTTTTAAATACAAGCTCAAAAGCAGAGCGGAGCTGACACCCATCCAAACATGGTTCATGTGTCACCTGGACACATGGACAAAGACCAACAGTACTATAGATCTGGTGGTGGGACGACCAGTTGGTTGCCGAGTGTCAAGCTCAGAGGCCTTCAGGAAGAAGTCATCAGGGTGTACACGATCCCTGACATCAGCTCTGTTTGCTTTCTCTGCAGGCCAGCTGGGGCAGGAAAGATGGGCAGAGAGGTTGGCATATCCTGGGCCCCTGCCTGCTCTCCCTCTCTCCGCACAGGCGAACAGCTCACCCTCTCCAGGTCCACACAACAGGCCTCCTGGACATTTCCAGATGTCTCTACCACATGCTCTGCATGTTCTACAGCTGAAAGCAGGCCTTGTGCCTGGCATGTGGTAGACACCAAGTCAATGGTTCCTAACTATTTGGAAGTACAGCTCATCAGCCATACTTTTAAGGTTTGATTTTATGTTTTAAAGGAAAGGTACATGCCTACTTGCCTTCATTCCTGCCTGAACCTTTCCTTCAAAAAAAAGTGCACAAAAGATCCACACGTGCACTTTACAAAGGAGATGTATGAATGGCAAAGACGCAGATGAATAGATGTTGATCAGCATCAGTCATTAGGTAAACACAAATTAAAGCCACATGAGACATCCCCACACAACTATTAGGATGGCGAAAATTAAGAACACTGTGTGTACCAAGTGTCGTCAAAGACGTGAAGAAAGTGAATTTCTCCTAACTACTGTGTCTGTAAGTTCGAATGTAGAGCTGGAACTTTGGAAAACGGTTTGTAGTGTAATGTAATATAACATAACATAATGTCATGTAACTTTGGGAACATTTGATAGTTTTGCAAAACTACCTCCACAAACAAATAAGCAAAAATGTTTAAGGCACCTTATGATACAAATCCAGAAATTCCACTTCTACGTGAAAACATACACACTCCTAGGGGAGAGCAAGAGAAAAGAAAGCACACATTCATCCTAAGGCTGGTAATGAACATTCATAGTCACTTCTTGTGATGAGCATTTCACAGAGTACACAAACATCAAGTGCCTATGTTGTATACCTGAAGCTAATGTAAAGTTGTATGTCCATTATATGTCAATAAAATAAACAAAAATTTCAAAAAAAAAGGTATAAATAGAAATGAAGGCGAGTAGGCAGGAGGTAGGAAGAGAGAGGAGGAAGAAGCATTTTATTTAGCTGTTCATCTTGGTTGTTCTTCCTGACCTGGGACGCGAACCTGGGTCCTTGGAATGCATGTGGACTGAGCTTTGCACAGAGACAGCTGACCAAGCCATTACTCCACCAGGGTCCATCTAGGGTTTGATTTTAGGTTTCTGGAGATTGATCAATTCTCTTTTACCCAGAAGTCTCAAAATTCATCCAATTTTCTAAGAATAAAATTCATGGTTCTATACTTTTTTTTAGTTGAAAATGAATTGCATGTTTGGAACACATGCTACAATGCGATTCGGAGTCTTTGGCCCTATGTATAGTGAGCTCAGGAGTACAATTTGACCTGAAAGCCCAGGTGAACTGGTTCTGGCTTCTCTTGCCCTGATGGGGGATGCTCAGCAGTCTAGCTCCGCCTCCCCCAGTGACTGAAGGTCCAGTGTCCATGCTAAGGGCCACTTCCCTGCCTTTTCCAGCTCTGTGTGGTGGTTTCGTTGCCATAGCAATGCAGCAACCTGAAGAGTGTGTGTGTTTGTGTATGCATGTGCACAAGCAGCCTATGTTTGGAGGCACTGCTGGCTGCAGGGTTGGGGCTCTAATTGGTTGGATGGTTGCTAGGGTTAACTGGGCTTTGACTGGCTGACTGTTTAAAAGCCCACTCAGTTCTAGAACCCTCTGGGGAGGCGGCCATAGCCCCATCTGAGTCTGGAATGGGGGCGATGGTGTGTGCGCCAGTGCACGCACGCCTGCATGTTTACTGCGAACAGTGAGGACAGGACACCGTGCTTGGTGCAGTGAGGAGCTTGGTGCAGGCTCTCTTCTGGAATCACAGTGGAACCAGGTAGATAGTATTTTTCTCCCATACTCCATCAATCACTGGAAAACAAAGGCTTGGGTTTATTCAAAGGAGTAAGAATTGGCTGACTCCAGTCAACTCCTGCTGTCCCGACTCATTCCAGGGTGGCCACGCCAGAGGCCCCTGAACTCAGTCTCTGCTGCCATTCTCCTTCCTCCCTGTCAAGGACTTACCTGCTCGTGGGGGATTTTCTCTTTGATCTTACTTAATTTTCCCTGGTTTCTTATCTTCACTTATCTCCAAGAAGACGGGCCCTTTGGAGGAACACTGATGATCTCATAGACATGCTTGTCTTTTCACTGTTTACAGAGCACCCCCAACACTTTCACTAAATCTTCCTGGAAGGCAGGCATTCACATTATTCCCATTTTAGAAAAGAAGAAAACAGAGACCCTGGTGAAGAACACAACTGTAGCCCCTTAGGGGCAGAGCCAAATCTCTGGCCTCCCCAGATGCCCTGCAGCGCTTTCCTTTCCGCCAGTTTGGTTGTGGGCAGGGCCAGAGAGGAGGAGTCCTGCAGCAAGCACAGAAAGAAGATTCTGCTGGCAGAGCTTGACTGGCAGAGCTTGACTGGCAGAGCTTGACTGGCAGAGCTCACGTCTGGATGCTGGGCCTCCAAGGTGAAATTGTGGGTGGGCTTAAACTGCTTTTTCAGAAGCTCAGATGCGCTGCCCACACAGTCTATGTGTATAGCTCTTTCCAGCTTCCCCATGCAGCCCTCAGGCACCAGGGACACCTGTCTTAACTGCAGAGCAGTGGCATGTCACTGGCAGCAGGGAGGAGAGACAGAATCAGAACAGAAGTAGTCCATTGTCGTGCTGCTCAGGCCTGCCATCCCCCTCCTATGAGAGCCATCAGGGCCCCCCGGGGGTGCCACAGAGCCCTGGGGTTAGTAGAGAGAAGGGGCCTGCAGGATCAGGAGAGGACCCAGGGAGCCGGGTACCAGGGGAACCCCCAGATGAGAATCTCTTGTCTGCCCTCTGCAAGGAAGAAGCTATTGGGCTGTAGAAAAGGGAACCGAGCTTGTATCTCATTGAAACTTCACATCGGCCCCATGAGAGACAAACCCCATCTCCTCACAGACAAGAAAACCATGAATGTGAGTAACTGGCCTGGGGTCACAGTCGGTGTGGCTTTTGTTGAAGCCCAAGATTGCTGGGACAGCAGGGTGAGTCTCTACACAGTGGAGGACCCGTCCAGTGCTGCTTCTTCGACAGAGTGGGGCTTGGGAGGAGGGTGGGGGACACCAAAGGGTGTAGAGGGAATTTTTAGAAGGGCTCAGGCAGGAAACAGAAAAAATGGGAAGGTGTGCCCGGGTGACTTGGGCATTAAATTGGGGGCTGTTGTATAGACTATGAAAAAGCCTCTAAGGACCCAAAGGGTTCACAACCACAGGAACAAATAAAACTGCTTCCTTTCCCTTTTCCTTCCTTTCTTCCTTAAAGTGATCCTTTTTCCTCTCCCTTCATTCTTCTCTTTATATAAGAAAATAAAGACATGGAAGGTCTAACAAGTGCACACACGTACACCCACTACCAAGCTAGTAAGCTGCTGGCGTGCACCCGGCCACTCTTACCTGTTCCTCCCTTCTGCCTACCCACCACTCCTGGAGTCGTCTCTGGGGCTGACAAAGTTCCACCTGCCATTCTCTGGGCTCCAGATAGACACCCAGTCCCTGCCCCAAGCCCTAGAAGCAAGAGGATGCTTCAAACCTAAAGATTTCAGAAATTTTGAAACACAACCCCATGTGTGTATAGGAAGGGCGATTGTGACCCTGTTTGAGCAGGTGGCTGGCCCTACATTGCTTATGCTGTCCCCGCTCCTCTGTGAAGTGGTCCTGATTCTCTTGGACACAGGTAAGGGAGTCCTCCTCTGCCCCAGCCCATACTACACGCCCATACTGTGTCACTGGTCCCTTGCATGCATCTCTTCCACTGGCCGTGGGCTGCAGAAGAACTGGCACACAGTCTTTAACCCCAGGATCCAGTACAGTCCTTGCACACAGCAGGTGCTCAGTAAGTGTTTGTCAAATGGGCGAACAATGGTAAGCATATCTACTATTTACTGAGTGCCCGTTCTGAACCACGCCCTAGGTTTGAGCATACGTTATCTCTGATGTGCACAGTCACACAAGCTCCATCTTAGTATCTTTAATAGGCTGCAAAACTGGGCTAAGAAAAGTGAAGTCCAAAACTCATGTACCCCACACAAGGAGAGTCCAAGAATCCCACCAGGGTGCCTACCTTGCCGCTGTGCTCCCTTAGCTGTGCTCCCTTACCATTACATTCCAACAGGCTGAGAGTTCCATGACTCTGTCTCCCGTCTCTCAAGTTAAGTCCCTCCACTCCCCATTGCTGCCCCTGCTCTAGCCTAAACCTGCATCATTTTTCACCATGATCAGCCTCCAAAACGAGGTTCTTGGAGGCACTTGGCTGCCTGAAGGTTGGTCCCAAATCACAGACCCATTGACAACATTTCTTCTGAAATGCTTCATGCGGCCCCATGTTTTGGGGATAGGATCCTGGCTCAAGAACCACGGCATATAGAGGAGGGTGGTCAGAACCCAGATTGTGCTCCCAGGACAAGGTCACCACCAGTCCCACCAACTCTAAGCTCTGGCCTCACAGAACTGTGAGGACATTTTCTTGCACCCCTGCACCTGGTGCTGCCCTTTCCTGGAAAAACAGAAAAGCCCATCCCCCATCCCTGACTCAGTTCAGTAGCAGAACAATCATTCCAGAAAACCCTAGAACCCTACCAAGACCTGACCCCAACAGCCTCTAATTTACCTGCCCCTCTAGAAGATGAGTGTCCTGAGGAAGGGACTGCTTCATTCATCTTTTGTGCCCAGAGACCTGGCTACTATTTGGGAATAACAGAAGTTCAGAAAATACTGAAACCTCTTGACCTTCTTTATTCCTTTGGTTCCTTAGAACTCGACCCTTTGACCCCATTTTCTCTAATCCTCTAGTAAACACAGTTCCTTAGCTATAGCAGGCTTTCATTCCCTCCCCACCCTTTCCTGCCTGCCTGCCAGCTCCCAGCATCCTTCATGCGCACGCGCGCACACACACACACACACACACACACACACACACACACACACACACACACACGGGTTATGGAGCCAGCAGGTTGCTTCCTCCCCAAAGCCTGGAGGCTCTGGATTTGTCAACATTTTGAAACACTTCAAAAAGTGTGGCTTTAATTTTCATCAGATTCCGGTGTCCAGGAAATATGCATGCCCTGACGGAGAAAGCAGAAGTAGCCAAGAGTTGGGGGCCCTTTGTGGGGTGTCCCTGCTAACTACCCACAAGTCACTCTCCTGAGTGGACCCAGTGTCTGCCTTCTTCCTGCCACCTCCAGTCCCTGTGGAGGCTGATGGGGCTTGTGTGCACATGGATGCAGACTGGTGTTGGAGTGCAGCCTGCTGGCCCGAGGGGGCAACTTCAGACAACTGTCTTCCAGAAAGAAAACTGTTCTCTTCCTAGGAAGTCTTTTTCCCCAGGGAAAGGCCCCAGGCTCAAAGCTTAGGGCCTAAGAGGTGGCATCACTTCCCTTAGAAAGGGTTCAAACAGAAGCTACCGTGTGGATACCCTCCTCAAGAGACTCTCCTGCTAGGGCCCCCAGACAGCAGAGGCCATGCCCCAGCCAGGCGGAAGACACAGACCCCCTTGATGTGGTGCCCTTGGATATGAGGCACTGACTCCTCACAGCCCTTGAGAGGAAGCTGGAGGGGCCCCACCCCAGTTTCCCTTTAACCCATGGAGTCAGCTGGCCTGCCACTAACTCCTGTGGGACTTTGGGTCATTTCAATCTCCTCTCTGGGCTTCATTCTCCCCTTCTGTAAAATGAGAGCTGAGAAAAGTAAATAGTCCAGAAGACTTCTTGGTCCATTCTCAGCTGGTCTGTGGGGTTTAATTCCAAAAGGACAAAATGAATTACCCTTCAGGGCAGGAAGTAGGATGGTGGCTAGGAGAGGTGGTCAGCAGGGAAGCTTTGTCCCTAAAGGCAAGCCAGGAGCTCCAAAGGCAGGACGCAGGAGAGCCCCAGGCAAGAACTCTAAGGGCAAAAGTGACTGACAGGAACATTAGCTCCAAGGGCACCTGGTGCTGGGATCCGGGTTCAGACCCAGAAGGGGCAAGAAGATAAGACACTAAGCAAACACCCCTGGTACCGGGCCCCAAGCCTGGGGTACTCAGGCCCAGAGGGGCCCATCCCCTAGTCCAGGCTTCTAGAGTCTGCCCCGAGGGCTGGAGGCAGCCAGGCCTAGGAACGAAACCGGAAGAGGCGCTTGGACCCTGGTTCCCAGAGTGGGAGAAAGGGGTGGGCACCCGGGCAGAGGGAGCCCTGGGGATTGGCAGTGGCGGCGGGCAGGGCGGGAGGGACGGGGAGGAGTCAACTAGTCCATGTGAAAAACTCCGACGGGGGCCGGGCTTGTCCCTTCCTTCCTCCTCCCCCTTCTCCCGTCCTCTTCCCCACCTACCTCTACCCTCCCTGCCCCTCCCCTTCTCCCTCCTTCTCCAGCTCAGGTTGCAGCTTTTCGGAGGAGCAGCTCACCTTTCGCGCACTGGAGCTGCCGCCGGCTCCGGGGCAGGGACCCCCGCAGGGCTCAGGGCTTGGCGCCCAGCCCCGCGCACCCCTGTTGTCGCGAGCGGGAGCCGGCGCGCCGCGGCCCCAGGACACGCACGGTGAGTCCCACGGGCGACGCTCCGTGTCCGACCGGCTTGGCGGGCAGCGCGCAGGGGCGGACTGGGGTCGCAGGAAGGGGCGCCGCGGCGCTGGGGGGAAACCGAGCAAAGGTAAGCGGAGCGGCTCTTAAAGGCGCAGTTCTGCTTTTGCCCTGGGGGAGAGGTTAAGAGGGAAATACCGGAGCGCCACGGAGATCACAGGAGATTGGCTGTCACCCGGCGAGTGGGTTTGGATGTTGGGGGTGCGTGATGCCCCCAAGTCCCAGGTGCTTAGGCGGGAGGGCTGTTTTGCAGTCTCAGATCCCCCACCCTCCAGGGACGCTCAGGCCTCTGTAACCACCCTACCTACCCTCTTCGACCACCCCAATTACTCTGGTGTGAACCCGGGGAAGCAAAGTTTTCCACCCCGTCGAAAACCTGCCGCTTTCTAAGCGCCGGTCCTTCTGGGAAGGGCAAGGGTCGGGAGGCTCCAGAGACGCATGAACCGGTGAGAGTGGGGCTAGATCGCCGACCTGAAGGGATTTCTGGGCTCTGGTGAACTTTCCAGAGCTGCAGGCGGGGGCGGCCAAGTCCTGGGCAGAAGATGGCTGGACACCTGAAGCCCTGCAGTTTCCAGCGTTGCGGGTTGGGGCGCCTCTGGAGATTGCTGCCTGTCCTCTCTGCCCACCGGGGCACCAAAGGGGCCAAGACCCCCGACTGAGAAGCAGCAGCAAGCCAAGGGTTAATGCAGTGGTGGGAAAGGGTGGTGGCCTGTGGGGCTAAGGAGATGTGGCTTGAGGGTTCTGCCCTTGAGGGAATGGAGTTAGGAATCTGAAATCGGTGTGACTGGAGGGCTGTGTTCGCTCCCCTCTGTGGGTGGGGTTCCCTACAGCTGTGCCCCTCACACCTGTGTTGGGAGTCGGGCTGTGGAGTGACTGATTTTCTATGCTGAGGGGTCAGCACCCTGCTAGGCACCAGCGGCCTCTTTCTAAGTCTCTCTGAACCCCTTTCTGACAACAGAAATGAGAGCGTTGGGGCTGTGATGAATGGGGGGTCAGCTCCCCAGAACCTCCTGGGCAATCTCCCCTCATCCCCACCCCCCAGTCCAGCCCCTAACAGTTCCCCAAGGCCTGGCCCCATGACTCACAGCACCAGCGGCCTGCCCGTCCTGTGTCAGCACCCTGTGAGATTTGGCCTTTTTCTGTGGTGTTTTCCACTGGGCTTGGGCACACAGCACATTCCTGGACAGTGGCCTGAGGGAGCAGAATCCTCCAGGATGCCTGGAACATCTGGTTGACCGGCAGGTCCTGAGTGTTGCCCCACCTCTAACCTGCTCTTGGGAGGGGGCTGGGATTGGGGGAAGGCAGCTCCTGGGGTTTGGATTTGCATCCTGAAGGCATTCTGGATCGAGGGTCACCTTGCCGCTGTGAAGCTACAGTCTCCAGTTACCCTGCCCCCCACCCCCACCCCCACCTCCAGCTCTGCGCAGCTGATAAGCCTGGGAGGCTGACCTGCCCCCAGCCCTTCAGCCTCACTGCCCATTGGTTCCTGGGTCTCTCCCCAAAGCCCAGTAGGAGCCTTTGTTCTCCCCAAACTTATTGGGGTTTCCAGACTCAGAGGAGACTTCAGTAAGTTACCATGTCCTGTTTCCCAGTGCCTTAGTGGCTTCCAGCTGTGGAATATCTGTCTATTGGGTGAAGAGCAGAGTTGTACACAGCTTTATGAAGCAGGTATTATTATTTCCATTTTACAGGTAAGGAAACAGAGACCCTGGAAGGACCAACCCCCTCAAAGTCACACAGAGATGGGGTCCAGCCCACTGCCACCTGACCCCAGCCAGCATTTAGTGCCTGCCCCATCACCTGAGAGCCAGTCCACTCTGGAATCCCTGGGTCTAGCCATCGGCCCTCCGGAGCAGGAAGGATGGGGGTGGTATTCTGAGTAAGGGAGCTTCCCTTTGTCCTGTGCCAGGCAGAGCCAGGCCTCTCCATGGTCATAAGAGAGAGGGCACCAGATCTGAGGAACAAGTAGATTCTTGGGCTAAGAGCTCATGGGATGAGCTGCCTGCGGTGGAAGCCTCCCCCTCGGGTTTCAGCGCTGCCTTTGTTTCTTTTGCAGATCCAGACTGTCATCTGCCAACTTGGGCCTTCCTGTACCCAGGCAAACAGGCCCTGTGCCAC
The DNA here is from genome assembly GCA_004363575.1 of Solenodon paradoxus. Lineage (NCBI taxonomy): Eukaryota > Metazoa > Chordata > Mammalia > Eulipotyphla > Solenodontidae > Solenodon > Solenodon paradoxus. The sequence continues at coordinate 156,515 of RJWH01000923.1, forward strand.
CAGAGGGCCAAGCCTGACTTGGCTCCTCCTAGCTCCTACCCCCAACCACACCTCCCCTTTCTGGGATCACCCTGTTTTGGACTTTTGTCCAGCTTCGCCAGCATCTGCTCTGATTCCTTCCCATCCTTTACTGAGTTTGAGGCCTAAAGGGGAAGAAAATCTTAGGGCCTGGTTGAAATCCAGCTCATGCTAACAAGCTCTGTTGGTTCCCTCTTCCCAGCAAACCCCTGAGCGTCTCCCAGCATATTTTCTCATCTGTGAAATAGGGATCAAAACAGGGAGGATTGCTATTTGGATTAGATTCAATAATGAGCAGTGCCTAGCACAAAGCAGATGCTCAGTAACTGGCTTCCTATCCCTGTCAGGCAGGGCCTTAGTATCATTCCTGCCCTTCCAGGTCAGGTCAGAGGGTTCTGATTAAGATTAAGATGGGGGAGAGAGGAGATGGGAGCCTGCCTGGAGGGGACCAGGAATCTTTGTTTCAGGATGAGTGAGGTAGGGAAACCAATAGTCTCCTGCCCTGAGGGGCCTGGGCAAGGCCTCTTTCCAGAGGGTAAGAAGACCCTCCCCCAGGACTTAATTGCAGTCCATGTTCTGCTCTGCTGTCCATGAGGAAGTGGCTGGGCTGGAGCCAGATTCACCTGATTAGCTTCCCCCTCTTTTCTGGCCCTGTGTCCTGACATAACCCCTTCTCCCCCAACCCTGGACCCTTTGCCTTCGCCGTTCTGACATTAACTGCTGAATGGACACTTTCCCATCTCTAGGAGGGTGTGAGCAGACCAAGGTTAGTCTTCTCTTGTCCTGGTCCCCACAGCTATGCCCACATATAGGCGCGCACATACACACACAGCCCAACTTTAAGACTGGGCTCTGGGCAGCTCTGGTAGAGGGTCTGGGACCCAGGATCATGACAGGGCTGGTGGCTGGGCCCGGCAGAAGCTGGCCAGTGGCATGGAGCAGATCAGGGAGAGGGAAAGCTGTAGGCGCATCTCAGCCAAACCTCCTGTCTGAAGGAGAGCCCATCTGCTCCTGGAATCTCTATGTTCGTCTGCAGAGGAGGAGGGATGGGGAGACAAGTGTGAGGTTTGGCTTTGAATGCAAAAGGGTCTTGAAGCTTCCTGACAGCCTGAATGACCATGGTAAGACAGGATACCTTAGTCTCGGAGACATTGGTTTGGACTTCTGAAGGGACAGCAGTGAGCCCCGCTCTCTTGAACTCTGGTCTCACTGTGCCCCTTGCCTACCCCCACATTAAATAGAGTTCTCCCTGGAAGCGGAGGTGGGGCAGACAAGAGGACCAGACAGTGGCTGGCTCTGGCTGGTGCGTTCATTCTTTACGGGTTGCGCGTGCATCCACCCTGGATAGAGGCAGTTGATGGACTTTGGGGTCAGTTCAAATTCTGCCTCTGCTGCTCAGTAAGTGGTTACCTTACATGGAGGAAATTGAGCACCCAAGTTTCAGTTTCCTCATTTAGAAGGTGGGGAGAGTAATAGTGTTGTCTCATGTGGTTGCGAGGATTGCAGTGAGATCGTGTCCAAGGCGCTTCTGCTCCTGGTGTTTGCCTTACCTGGCGAGGTAAGGGGTGGCGGCAGGCGGAGCCAGCGGGGCACACCTGGCAGTCATGGCGCCTCCTCTCGATTCCGGTAGAAATCAGGACTCAGGCCCTAAATTGGGAAGGAAGTTGTCTCTCTCTCTCTCTCTCTCTCTCTCTCTCTCTCTCTCTCTCCTCTCTCTCTCTCTCTCTCACACACACACACACACACACACACACACACACACACACACACTCTGTTCATCTTGGTTGTTCCCACCAAGTCGGACATGAACCCAGAACCTTGGGATTTATGTGGACTGCACCCAACCACTACTCCACTGGGACGTGCCATAAATTGTTCTTAAACATTTGTTTAAGAAATTGTTCAAAATGTTTCTACCTGCCCTCACCCTGGGTGCCCTCTCTAGTCTATTATTATCATGGAAAGTTCTGGCAAGCTTCAGAATGATTTCTGCCTTTGTATCTTGCTTCCCTAAAGAAGCGTTCCCTCACTTTTGGGGGATCCTTCGGAAATCAAGGCTGCTTCTTCCCTCCAGCCCCAGCTCCCCAACAAAAGAGACCATTGCTGGATGACCAGGATCCAGCACCTGGAAGCAGGTAGGTGGTAAGACCTATGCTAGAGGGAGGGCTCGTGACATCGGCAGTTCTCCAGACCCCCTCTGCCAACAGGGCATGAGATGGGGCCAGGAGAGGGCTTCCCAGAGCCCCTATGTTCCTGGCACATCATCACCTGGCTGCACCCCCTGCCATCGCTGGTCTGGGGGCCATGCTGAGGGTTGATGCAAGACATGACATGGCTCCTTCCCTCGTCATAGTGCCCAGAGTGGGGAATGCTGGCCATGTTCTTACAGCCCCTACAACCTTGGGGACAGAAAGGGCATTGAACTGAACGTCACAATCACTCAGTTCTAGTTTTAGTTCTGCCCTGTCCACTGGAGAGGCCTTGGGTCAGTCACTCCCCATTCTAAGACATGCCTTCTCGAAAAATGAGGTACAGACCAAGAGCACAGGACCTCACCCAGCTGAAGCCCTGCCATGGCCCAGATGGGCAAGAAGCCCTGAAGGGCTTCCCCCTGTCAGCTAGGGGGAGAAAAAGTACCCCTCAAGGAAGTGGGTACTGGATTCAGATGCCATGCAGGCAGTGGGTGCTCTGGAGCAAGGCTGGGTAAATTCAGCCTGTCTTACTTAGTGTGGCCCAGGAGCACAGGATGATTTTTCAGTGTTAAAGGGCTGGGAACAGTCAAATGAAGAAAATATTTTCCGACAACTTGAAAATTCTATGAATTCAATTTTTTTTTTTTTTTAAAGGAGAGCTATAGGCAGGCAGGAAGAGAGAAGAAGAAGCATTTTATTTACTTTTTCAAAATTGTTGCCCTCAGCACTGGGGCACGAACCCTGGTCCTTGGGATGTACATGGACTGCACTCAGCCAGAGGTGGTCGACCCAACTGCTACTCCACCAGGGCGCACCATGAATTCAAATTTTAGTGTCCACAAGTGGAGGTTTATGGAACACAGTCACATCATTCATTTGCCTCTGTCTGTGGCTACTTTCGGCCAGGATCAAATTGTATCATTGCAACAGAGACCGTACGACCCAACAAGCCAAAAATATAGACTATCTGGCCTTTTACAGAAAGAGTTTGCCGACCCTTCTCAAGATAATTATAGCTCTCCCAAAGCCTTGCGCAAAACAGTTCTGGAATTGTGATCTAAAAATACTTTCTTTTCATTTAAAAAGAAGTGTTACTTTTTCTTTTAACTCAAGCAGTGAATGTTCATTATGGAAATATTAGAAGATGCAACTAAGCAAAAGGAAGGTATAAAATCACCCATAATCCTGCCCCCCAGAGAGAGCTGTTAGTATTTAAGCATTGTCTAGAGTGTGTTTGCATTTCTGTGTGTAGGTAGGTGACATGTGTGTCTAACACATGCTTATCTTGCAAGGTAGACGAGTCTTCCTTCATCACTTAAAAGCACATCTAAAACTATTTGCTGTCTCTGGGACTGTCCTAGGCCCACTAGGTTATTCTAGTATCTTAGACCTTTGGGTACAACCACAGGGAGGTGCCTGCTAGGCAGTGCTTGAGGCTCAGGCTTGGTGGGCCTGAGCTGTGGGTTTGGGAGTCATCAGCATGTGAGCGGTGATTTCCACCACAGGGAGAGCATGAGCTCATCAGGAAGACTGGGGGAGGGGCTAAGCAAAGGGCCAAAGGGAATTCTGGGAGGGCCGTCACTTGAGGTGGAGGAAGTACATCCTTTAGGTAGATTGGAGAAAGGGGTAGGAGGAGCACCCGAGGCCACTGGAGAGGGAGATAAGCCACTGAGCCTAGGACAGTGCCTGGTGCCCAGCAGGTGTTTGTGAAAGGATGGAGGACCAGGAGAAATCAGTGCCTCCCCTTGAGGAGGCCACTGGGGCATTTAGAGAACAGGACAACTGCTGGATGTTCAGAAGCTTAACAGAGGGGCTGTGGAGACAGGGAGGTGGTCCAGGCTAAGGTGGCCACCTAGGCCCAGCCACATGGAATGAAAGACAGCTTGCCGAAAAGGTTAAAGGGTGTTGGCTGGAGGTCCTGTCAGAAGGTAAGTGTGGTGTAGTGTTGGCCAGACGGTGGGGGAGTGGAGGGCCCTGGAAGTGGGTATAGATAGGAATGTAGTTTATTGCTGTTGGGAAATCTCCCTACCCTCCATATTTATGAGATTGAGCAGTCCCCAGGGATGCCAGGGCTGGATGCCCTGAAGTTCTGTTGCTGTACTTGGCCAGGGTAAGAAAATGAGATGTGAACAGCGGCCCCACAAGTTCCTACGTCTTGGTGGGGAAGGCACCTGTTACTCTGTCTTCTGTTGCCTGCATGGTCAGTGGCATCTACTAAGAAAATGGAGGGAAAACTGGTGTTAGCTGTCTCCTTTGGGATTTAAGGAAGGACTAAGAAAGGGTTTCCCACTTGGGGATTTTAGAAACACTGTGCTAGCTGGGTGAGGGACCTTCTTTGAGGGTCTTTACCAGGGCTACTAAAAGGAGTGGAAGGGTCTCCTCGACCTGTGAAGGTACTGAAGGCCTTGTCTGGAAGCAGGAAGCACTAGAGAGGCGGTCTTGCCTGCCCTGATCCTTGCCCCAGGCTCTGGTCTGATCTGTTCTGCAAGGCCTGGACCAGAACTGACAAGGGTGCCTTGTCCCACCCTATCACTTGGAAATCCAAAGCCTTCCTAAAGATTGCAGACCAGCCTTAACAGGGTCTCCAAAAAAGCTCAAAAAGAAGTACCAGAAGATGGTATCTGTACCTATATTCAAGGACGCCGAAGGGAGCGGCAGGCTCTCAGCAGGGCTGATGCCAGGTGGACACAGACTAGAAGTGGGCCAGCTGGGGCCAGCAGGGGTCATCTGTAAAGGGTCAGGGCTAAATCTGACCTGTGACCTATGAGGCTCTGGGAATGTGCCCCTGAGGATTTGGAGCCTATGAAGGGCACCACAGACTCTGGAGGTCCCAAATCAGTCATGTTCATGTTCATTAGTGATGTCTAAATGAAACCTCTCATTCAGATGTTTCCTAGTCCATCCCTGTGGTGTGGCCCCTGCCAGCATAGAGACCTCCTCCAGAGACCATCTAGGAGTTGCTGGTGGGCAGGAAGCCACCCTCTCTGACCCAAGCCACCCTCCCCCGCTGCCACTGGGACCGACAGCTAGTCCTCTTGCCTCTAAACACCTCCCAGAACCAAGAATTCACAGCTTTCATATATTCCCTAGTCACCATCATGATCTTTTGATATTTTTCTCCATGCCAGGCCTGGATCAGGCACAGGGGGTGTGATGTTGAGTCAAACCCCATCATCCTGCTCCATCCTTGCCCTTAACAAGTTCACAGGCAAATTAGGGAAAGAGACAAGCACGGAGAGCCACGTGCTCTGCTTGGAGACATCAGAACGCTGAGGGAGCTCAGAAGCGGGGCCTCATCTGGCTGAGACAACAGTTTCAGACCAGAGATGATGTATGGGGCTTTGTAGAAGGCAGCTCAGAAAAAGCTTGAGCCTCGAACAGGTGCTCTGGGCCGGCTTTCCCTTAGTCCCCAGCCTACCATTGCTGGTGCTCCAATTCCCACAGAAAGCCCAGCGAACAAAGGAGAAGAGACAGGTCCTGGGAGTTGGACTGGTTGCAGGGACCACCAGGCATTGCTCTAGAGTGCCCAGAAGGTGGGCAGGGCCAGGCCTCCGGCTTGTGCTCTAGTCCTGCCTGGTAAGGTGGAGTCCAAGGAGCAGGATATACCTCTAGGAACAGGCTCTGCTAGGCTGGGAGTGGAAGGGAGGGAATCAGCATGAATGGCACACAGGCAGACTGCATCCTGGAGAGTCAAGTTGACTAAAGGTCTTAGTCCTCAAGAGACAGAGTATTTACTTATCTGTAGAGGAAAAAGTGTCAGCAGTCATGATGATGCAATGGTGATGGTCTAATTCAGTCCCTGGTTCATTCATTCTACAGACTGGCAGAGCTCTGGTAGGTGCCTTGGTGCCTTACATTCCGTAATCTGATTGACACCCCCCTGCCCCCCCACCCCCCCACTGTGTCCTGAAGGACATCACAGTCTAGTAAGGACATGCACAGGCTGCTCTGGAAGCCACACGGATGAAGCATCTCATTTTACCTAGAGGAAGGAGGTGGTGTCACACTCAGCCAGGGAAAGCAACACTTGAGTTGGGAATTCGTTTCACCAAGGGAAAAAATGAGGAAGGGCACCAGGCCAAATGAACGACCTGGGCGTGAGTGCGGTTGACTCTGGAACACCAAGTACAGTACTTAAATCAAGACCCTCTGAGGAGGGTGAGAGCTGACACTCAAGGAGACAGAAGCCTAGTCTGCTGGGCCCTGGAGTTTGGGCCTTTTCCTGTCGGCAGGGTGATGATGAAGGATTGTAAATAGGCACGTTATGACGGAAAGTAGTTGAGAGAGTTTAGTCCAGCAAACTGATAGAAGTTGGATCTGAGGAGAGGTGTTATCTCCATTTAGTAGAGAAAGAAACCAAGGCAGAGGTGTCTTCCCTGGTCACGGTACCAAAGTGCAGAGTGTTTTGGAGAGTAAGCCTGAACATCATGTGGCCCTCGCTTTAGGGTGTTACCCTCAGGTCAGACATTACAGATTCTAACTGTGTTTGCCCAGAGCAAGGGTGACCCTTCGCTCCAGACCCTTCACCTCCTGACCAGACTTCCTACAGGTATGCCCCTAGCATGCTCAGAAGCCATCTGCCTCCTGCACTCCATAAGGGCTATAGCTCTGCACTGCATTGTGTCCAGAGCATCTGCTCGTTGGCAGGGTGACTGCAGGCCTTTCGGTCCTGCATCAGTCTTGGCCACCCAGAAGGCCCCAGGCTTGCAGCCTGTCTCATCCAGGCCAGACAGGGCAAGATCGGTGCTGGAGGTCAGGACTTCCACGGCCGCCAGCTCCAGGCAGCCGTGGGGTGACTGACTTCTGCCAGGGTTTGTCAGAAACCAGGGAAACTAAAGCCTCATGCCAGGCAGGATAGGGTCAGTTAGAGGATGAAGGAAGAGATGGTATCGGAGGCTCCCTATGGCACAGTTCTCACTGGGAGGAGGCTCAGCTCATGACGTTTGCAAACTTGGTCAGCCGTTGAAACTCACCCAAAGGCCCAAAGTGGCTGAGTGGCTGAAATAGGGCGAGGGTGTCATAGGGATGGTGGGCAGCCTTTTGAACTGAGGGTCAGATCCTCTGGACTGCAGAAAGGGACAGTTGAAAGTTATTTCCTTCATCCCCTGTCCCTGTGTCCACAGAGAAGAGAGACTTGGAAAAGCAGTGCCCCAAACCTGGAACACAGCAGGCACTCACCACGTGCCTGTGGGACAGACAGCAGGGGCAGGAGCACATGCAAAGCCTTCACTGTGGTCTTATATGAGCTTGTGTACTTTCATGGAGGGGGCGTACCTACTGGTCCTGGAGAGTCAAGAAGCTTCCAAGGACCCAAGATTGCACGGTGTTCGCTGCAGCCCACTGGGGTGAGGGGAAGTGGAGAGAGCAGGCCAGAGAGGGAGGGGAGCCCAGTCTTGAAGGACCTAGAGTGCTGACTGAAAACTGGGACCCTATTCAGGAGACCAAAGGTGCTTCTCTGAAGGGTTTGCTGAGAGGCAGCTCATGGGTGGCCTCCCTATAAGGTCAGACATGAAGCTGACCCCCAGCCATCCGCAGCAGTCTGCAGTTAAACTTCTGTGAGGTGGAGCTGATGGCCCCACTTCCCTGGATACTCTGCCAACCTCCTCTTCTGTCTCTGGATCAGGGTCTTCTGGAGGTGCCAGCCCCAGGATAAGGTTAGGTCTGAGACCTAAAGAGATTGTCCTGGGGGCGGGGCAGCAGCAGGCTGTGTCTGCACCTGGATGATGGGCCCCTGGGGCCAGCCTGGCCTGTGCTGTGGAGCTTTCTCCCCTCCAAGGACATGGGTGAGAGTTGTCAGCCAAGAAACCAGGGTCCCCTGCTCTGCTGAGACCATCTAAGTTGGGGGCCGTCCCTTTTGTCTCAGGTCTGTGACTCAGGTGGCTCAGGCTGGTCTGCTTCCTCCTCCATCCTGGGTCTGTGGCACCTGCAGACTGTAAAGAAGTCTGCAAGTCTGTGTTGACAAGCTTTACATGGGGTCGCCTGGCGCATCTTTATATCTGAGCTCAGAAACTGGAGAGAAGACAGCTAATGTCTACTGAGCATGCTCAGGCTGACACTGTGGTCTCAGCCCACTCAGCAGCTCTACTCAGCTGCCCACTGGACATCAAGCACTTGCCCTAAACCCAATTCCTGATCTCTCACCCTCCCAACATTCCTCATCAGCATGAATGACTGCCTCATCCTGCCAGTTTCTTGGGCCAAAACCCTTCAGAGTCATGCTCGGTTCCTTTTTCAGACACACATACAGCCCATCTACAGATCCCTTTGGCTCCACCTCTGCAGTATCCAGAATCCAGTCACTCTCCCCACCTCCACTAACTCTGCCCCCAGCCCTGCTGCTGCCAGATCCCCCTGGGTCGCACAGGTCTCTGGGAATAGTCTCACCAGACGCCCTGCTTCTGCCCTTGCCCACACACAGCAGACTGGAGCACAGTCACTCATCCACTCAAACCTTCCCATACCCCGTGAGGCTCAATGTGGCCCTTCGGGTCCCCTGTGGCCCCTTCCAGTCACACTGCTGTTCCTAGAGCACTTCTGCCCAGGACCTTTGCACCTGCTGTCCCTGTGCTGACCTGCTTCCCTCAGATTCCGCGTGACTAGCTCCCTTGCTTTTGCCTCCTTGGAATTTTTCCTAAGATGTCACCTTGGGGAGGTCTTCCTAATCACCCCTTTTTAAATGGAAATACCCCACCCCTCTTCGTGCTTTCTTTTCACCCATTGCACTGATCACTAACATGTATATTTCATATTTTACTGCTGGTGCTGCCCCTCCTCTGTCTTTGGAATGTAAGTACCAAAGGGGTAGGATTAATGTTTCCTTCCCAGGTGGATTCGGGGCCAGCAACAGTCCCCGGCATGTAGCTGGTCAATAAATAATTGAGTGAATGGCTAGAGCCAAAGCTAAGAGATTTCATCAGCATCATGCTGCCTGATAGAGAGGGTACCAGAGTCCGAATCCGAGTTTGACTTTTCATCCAGGGAGTGGGCAGAGGAGAAAACAGCACAGACCCTGCCTGGGGTGGGCTGGGCAGAGAGGCCTGGTTAGGAAAGGAGCCCTGGTCACTCCGTGCGCAGGTTGTGCACTTTGCAACAATCAGGAAATTGCTGGTGTTTTTGAGCAAATCCGCTCCCCTGTGGGAGGCTTGTCCTCCACGGCGGCGGGGCTGGAAGCTCCTTCTGTAAACGTTCCAGGCAGCCAGGACTTTCGGCGGGGCACGCCGTGACCTCTGGCAAGTGTCAGTTTCCTTCTGGCCTGGCTCCTCCTCTCTCCTGCGCCACCCGTTTCTCTGGCACCAGCAGGAAGTTCTGGGCCTGCTGGTTTATGCTCAAGAGGAAGTGACAGGGAGGCTGGACATTTTACAGACTTACCTGGGTGAGGGGACGGGGAGGAAAGCCCCAGTTGGGGGTCTGCCTGCCTATGCCAACAGCTGCAAATGGGTCTGCTCCTGCCACATCCCCTGCTGGGCCAGGTCAGCATTCCTGGACACCCATCTCCCTCTTCCCCTGGCACCAGTTGCACGGGGACAGCCCCAGATGGCTCCCTGGCTCAGGGACAAAGGCCACACTGTGCCTGGCCCTGGCCTGGCCTCAGGCTGGGTCACACTGAGCCCTTCTGTCCCCAGATGGGGTGAGGGGCAGACAGCACCAAGGTGACAGGCCTTTTTCCTGTAGCCCTTCCCCCTCGACCCCCAAATCTGAGGAGCTGACTCTCCCAAGAGAAAAATGACAGAGGCATCTTGTGTCTTGAGCTGAGAAACAACAGACTATTCACTGCCCAGTCTGCCCTGTCACACCCAAGACCCTGCCGGGTTCAATACCCCAATTGTCCCCAGCAGAGAGAGGCGTCCACTCTCTGCTGTGGTCACCACCCCTGCTGCCTGCTCCCCTGTCACCATCAGGAAGTCCACTCTACATCTGACCTCCATGCCTCCAGCAGTGACAGCCACTTCCTCTTGGTCTCGGAGAGCAGCTGGTCCCCATCTCTCATTGCTTGGTCCCACATTCCTGCTCAAGTGGGCTGTGGCCTCCCTTCCCGCTGGCGCCTGCCCCACCCCCATCCACCTCAGGCTCAAGCTGGTGGTTCCTTGCCCTAATTGAACTGGTAGGGAAAACAGGTGTGATTTAGAGCTGGCTCTTCTTTGTCTTAAAGAAATAGAGGATCTCCCTCCCCAGTGGCTTTTAGTGAGCTCCCCACCCCTTCCAGAGGAAAGAGCAAGGTCGTGAGATTTATGGCAGCCACTGTGGTGGATTCCTGAGCCACAAACTCAAAGCGTCATCCCATAAATCCCAGATGGCAGGATGGCTTTATGGGGGAGCCCTGTTTTTAGAAGAAGGCGTGGCTAACCCCTCTTGGCAGAGCTGAGGCCTCAGACTCAAGTGCCTGTCAACCCATCCTCTAGAATCACCATGGTCAAAGCCTGGGAGATCAATGTGTGCCGCAGACATTTCCTCCCCTTGGGTGGGGGGTCTCCTGCTCCATTCAGCATGCCCCGGCCCTCCTGGCCCACCCCAGCTCTAAGGAGTCCTCATCTCAGCACGTAGTGTCATCTGGAAGCCCGGGAGAATTCCATGCCTCACCTGGACCTCCCATCACTGGGGATGTTGCTAAATGAAATTCCCCAGCCACCCTCCTCAGCTCCAGTTCCAGAATCTGAGGATGGGACCCAGGAATCTGAATTTTTACAGCACTCCTCTGTGGCGCCGATATTCAGGAAACTTTGTAAACATTTGATCTGCACAAGGGGGACATTTCCACCCTCCTGTCGAGTTGGGGCATGAGTCGACAGGCAGGGCACCCTAGTCCTCTTGTACCAGAACCTACCTGTGTGCTCCCCGCCGCTATCACCGAGCCTCCCTTATGCCCCCATCCCCACCCCTTGACTGGTCACAAAGGAGGCCTTCCCGGTGCCCCATCATCTTCCAAATGGGATAACCCTTTCTTCACCTCTAACTCCAGTGCCTGGCACAGCCCTGGCATGTAGTAGCTACTGTCTGTATTTGTTCAACTGAATGGAGTGAGACTTTGGGGCTGGTAGTGCTGACCTGAGGCTTCTACTCTGAGAGGCTCTGACGGACTGAGGTCCCCAGCCCTGCTCAGGAGGGCAGGAGGGTCTCAACTTAGCTGTCTTTGGGGGCAGCCAGGAGTCTGCAGGCCCAGGGTAAAGACCTTTTCCAGGCTGGCTGAGGACAGAAGGATGTGATCATTGAGCAAAGCAAACATGTTGCTGGCCCATAATCCCTTAACCAGGAGGATTCAGAGGGGCCTGGTTGCCTTGGCAACTGAGTATTGGAGAGACAGGCTGAGAGCATCCTATCCTACGGGATTGCGCTGGGCCTGGCATACAAGAGAGGCAGAGGTACGGGGTGAGGATGCAGGCTGGCCCCCTCCCATCACAGGCTGACCCTGCTGCCCTCTCAGCAGGCCTGGGTGAGGGCCCCTGGGAGGCCTCTGATCCCATCACTGCAGCCAAGGGAGGTGTGGGCAGAGCAGGATGAGGGGGTGGCCACACTGGAGCTGATGAAACCATGGAGTGGAGGGTGACAGGCAATACAGAGGAGGAGTTTGCAGCCCAGGAAGAAGCAACTCCTAGGGAGACTAGCAGGGTGCCCCTGACTCGGGGCAAAAGGGCTGAGGAGCTGCAGGTGGAGGGGGGACCCTTTTGGCTTGGGTGAGCAGGGCAGCCCACTGTCTCCATTGTGTTCTCTGCAGTGCACCCTGCCTGCCTTGACTCTCAGCCTCCCCTCTCCTCGGGGCCCTCTCTGTTCTGGGCAAACTTTTGTGGTAGCCCTGAGAACGTGAACTAGCCCTGGCCTCTGTATTTCAGCCGGAGCGTTGGGGTGGGCTAGCTCAGATGCACACCCCCAGCCCCTTCCCCATCATTTGGGGACCCAGGACAGTGGAACCTCCAGCTGGTTTTGGACAAGATTGTCGCATGGGCACCAATCAGCGAGGCTTAATGGCTGTTGACATTTTTAAGCACTTACACACAAGTTGGTGAAGAGCGGCCAGCCTAACAACCACTGGTTCTCGTGCTTTCCCTTCAAAATTCTCTAGACCTGCCCACTAGAAGCTTGCTGGCTGGCCCTCCAGCATCCTTGGCACTTGTGCCCCGATGAGCTATGACTAACTGAGTTTTTGTGAATATTCCCCAGACAGGGTGCCCAGAGGGAGTGAGTCATGGGGAGGAAGGGGGTGCGACCTCCCCTCAGGGAATCCCAGATTCTAAGTCTTGTTCTCACTTCTGTCTCAGGCCCTACTGCCTGCTCCCTGCTGACCAGGAACAAGATGAAGAGCTTCAAGCGCCGGTTCTCCCTGTCAGTGCCCCGCACCGAGACCATTGAGGAGTCCTTGGCTGAGTTCACAGAGCAGTTCAACCAGCTCCATAACCTGCGCAATGAGGGTGAGGGATCCCCTAGCCCTCCTCTGCTGCATCACCCAAAACCCCTCCCTCCCTGCCCACACCTTCAGCACCAGCCTTGCAGGGACAGACAGAGGTGGGGAGTGGGCTCCCTTCCTGCCTCTCTCCACACATGGGCAGGGAGGGGAGCTGAGGCTGCTCCCTTTCAGACCTGCAGCTCAGTCCTGTTGGTAGAGACCCCCAGCCTGAGTGCGGCACCCTCTCCCCTGCAGATGGTGGCAGAGAGGACCCTGGGCAGTCCCCTGGCATGCAGTACCGGCGGCAGAACCAGCGCCGCTTCTCCATGGAGGTGAGAGTTCCCTGTGGACGTGGGAGGATGCATACACAAGTGTGTGCCAGGAGGGTAGCTGCCTTGGAGCCAGACGTCAGGGGTTCACGTCCCAGTTCTGCCTTTGATTAGCTCTCTGACTTTCAACAGGTTACTCTGCTTCTGGAACCACAGCCTTCTCTTCTAAAAATGGTCATTGAAGACTGAATGAATTAGTGCTTAGAACATTCCTGGTACATAGCAAGGGCTAGACACTTTCACTGTTGTTCATGTATTTATGCACTGTTGTTCATACGCATCTGCCCAAGCCTATGAAGGACATGCTTACACAGCTGCAGAATCTGCTGGAATCTCATTCTGCAGCTGGTGATATGCCCCAGAGAGGAGAAAGACTCTCCTGTAAGCACTGCCCGGTCTGCCCTGTCACACACGAGTGTTCATGTATGTCTCTGAGCACATCTTTGGAGTAGCTGTGAGCTGGAGTGGGGAGGGGGTAGTGGTCACAGCTGTGCTTGGGCCCTGTTGAGGTTGCTCTATAGAAAAATCCAGATCCAGGTGAGAAGTGAGGCTATAGCCCTAGCTACCCTGGAGCAAACCCTGGCATCTCTGTCTCATCCTGGCCACTGCAGGACATCAGTAAGAGGCTCTCTCTGCCCATGGACATTCGCCTGCCCCAGGAATTCTTGCAGAAGCTACAGCTGGAGGACCCAGACTTGCCCAAACCACTAAGTCGAATGTCCCGCCGTGCCTCCCTGGTGAGTCCCAAGAGGATCAGAGATCACTAGGGCAGGACACCCGTTTTCAGCATGCACGCTTCAGTCCTGCTTTGCTTGTCCTGGTTGTGGCCTGCAGCAGAGTCCACCAAGGTTCCCAGGTCTCTGGCGCCATCTGCTGGTCATAGTGGATGTGACATGCTTACAGCGTGTCCTCCTTAGGTCAACATCCCTTTTCTCCGTGGGGGCGAGGGCTGGAGGTGGTCTCCACCAGGCTATGAACAATAGCTTCCCAACCCTAGCTGCCTATCAGATTTGCTTAGGGGCATCTTAGGAAACACGGACTTTGGGCCAACTCCAAACACATACGGCAGTGGACTCGGTGGTCAGGCCAGGAATGCATATGCTGTTAATGATCGGATACCACTGATGAGAGGGCTGCAGGGAGGTGGGTTCTGAACCCCGTACTCAAGGTACAAAGGCGAAAAAGACACGATTCCTTCCCTTGAGGAGCCAGTCTGAGGCAGAAGAGACAGACTGGTGAGAAAGGTGTCTGGCCCCAGGCGTTCCATGTCCTCCACTGCCCTGGGAGGAGGACATTCACTTCCAAGGACTTCCCGCTTTATCACAGGATGGAGGGAAACAGCAAAGAGGATGGATTTGTAGTTACCCTCACCCTGCTGGACCCCGATGGGGGCTCATTTCTTTCCCTCCTAAAGGCAGCAGTGGTGAGGGGTATGTGAACCTAAGACCTTCAAGCTCACAGGTCCTCCATCTCTCCCTCTCAGTCAGATATCGGCTTTGGAAAATTGGAAACGTATGTGAAACTGGACAAGCTGGGGGAGGTAAGAGGCTGTATTTGGTGTTGGGGCAGCCAGGCAGGATGGGTAGGAGGGGGCCTGGCTCTCCCAGTCCCTCCCTGGTAGAATCTAGCCTCATTTATTTCTGCAAGTATGTCTCATCTGGGTTCAGATTCCAACTCCCCTAACCCTGTGGCCTTGGCCAAGTTTCAAGACTTCTCTGTGCTCTTGATTTCTGCCTTTGTGAAATGGAGTAGCTCTGGTTCCACCCCCTTGCATTGTTGTGAGGGCCGAGTAGGTTCATATAAGATGCACATAGATAATGCCTGGTGCATAATAAGTGCTGGGTGACTGTTGACAATTTCTGCTATCACTGCACCAGGCTTCAGGTTCCAGGCTGGGAGAGGGTAAAGTTCAGGAGGGGAGGCAGGCCCTTCCTCCAGGAACCCAAAGAGGAGCTCTCTCTGGTGATATAATAGGGACTCCCTGCCTGCTGGGGCTGGAGGAAGCAGGGCTCACAGAGAATATGGGCTTGGCTGGAAACAGAATTTCAGTGAAGGGCTGAGGAGGGAGAGGATATTCCTGCTGAAGTCACAGCCCCGGCAGAGGCACAAGGAGGAGGGCACTGGACGAGGAGCCAAGACCTGAGTGTGGCCAGGCCCCTGGGGTTCTTGTTCCCAGGGCACCTATGCTACGGTCTTCAAAGGACGCAGCAAATTGACAGAGAACCTCGTCGCTCTGAAGGAGATCCGGCTGGAGCACGAGGAGGGAGCACCCTGCACGGCCATTCGAGAGGGTACAGTTTCCTGGGGAGGGTTCTTTGACTTGAGCCCCAGAGGGACCCTGGGGATGGAGGGGTCGTTGCTGGAATGCGACTCCTAGGGCTGACACCAGGTAAAGAGGAGACAGGGACATAAGAGCCCAGGGACCCAGGTGGCCTGTCCCCTCAGTGTCTCTACTGAAGAACCTGAAGCACGCCAATATCGTGACGCTACACGACCTC
The DNA here is from genome assembly GCA_004363575.1 of Solenodon paradoxus. Classification (NCBI taxonomy): domain Eukaryota; kingdom Metazoa; phylum Chordata; class Mammalia; order Eulipotyphla; family Solenodontidae; genus Solenodon; species Solenodon paradoxus. Next base: position 171,927 of record RJWH01000923.1, read on the forward strand.
ATTCACACGGAGCGGTCCCTCACCCTGGTGTTTGAGTACCTGGTGAGTTGGGCTGGGTTGACAGCTTCTCCCCCTTGTGCTGGATGGGTGGGGGCATCAGGGAGAGTGGACTTTGTTCTAGAATCAGAATAGCAGATGTTCCCATGCAAGACTGGACCCAGGCTTAGGGGTACCTCAGAGCCCAAGACCTGTCCCTCTCCTGGGCCTGGGTCCCACACAGGGAAGGGCTTCAGGCTGGAAGTGAGGACAGGGTGAGGCTGAGCCAGGCTCTCTGTTCCAGGACAGTGACCTGAAGCAGTATTTGGACCACTGTGGAAACCTCATGAGCATGCACAACGTCAAGGTGAGGGCCTCGTGGCGTGAACCACTCTCCAGACCCAACTACCTTGGCATATGCACTTCTCCTCAAACCCATTCACCGCAGGGCCCTGCTTATGAGGTTGCTCAGACTTCAAACGTAGGAAGAAGGGGTGGACAGCCTGGTCTCAGTTGATATATATCCCCTCTAACTCCAAGCATCAGTTTTCCCATCTGTCAAGTGGAAGCACGAGGTGCACTGGTGGCTCAGCCGTTAAACCCAGGCCTGGGGAGCAGTCCATATACAGTCCAGAGACCCGGGTTTGTGGCCCAGGACCAGGGAACAGCAAAAAAGAACAACTAAAAAATGAATCTTCTTCCTCCTTTCTTTTCCTTCCTCTTAAAAAATAGTTGGGGCACATGAGTTACCTGCCAGGATGAAGGGGGCTTCCCCAGGGCTTAGAGGGATGACATCAGTATCTATTAAGGAATTAATCTATTAAGCTTCACGCAAGTGGGCTTCCTGGGCCTTGAGGCCCCCTTAGCTCCAGGTTGGATAATTCTGGCCTCCCTTCCCCTGTCTGGGCACAGCTACTGCTCTCCCCTTCGATGGGATTCCCTGTGTATGTGTGTGGGGGACAGAGAATAAGACTGGTCAGGAGATCCAGGACCTCACACTGCCCAGTCCCAGCCATGGGCCAAGGTGCAGGGTCTCCCCTGGACGGACAGCATCCAAGGCTTACCTCTCTGATGCCCCACTCATCCCTTGCCACCCATCCTCCCCAGATCTTCATGTTCCAACTGCTCCGGGGTCTTGCCTATTGTCATCGCCGCAAGATCCTGCACCGAGACCTGAAACCCCAGAACCTGCTCATCAATGAGAGGGGGGAGCTGAAGCTGGCCGACTTCGGTGAGTATCAGACCAGGGACAGGGGAGGAGCGGGCGCAGCTTCCTCAGGGTGTGGTGCCATGGAGAGGGAGATTCAGCAGTGTGTGTGTCCCCAGGCCTGGCCCGGGCAAAATCAGTGCCCACGAAGACCTACTCCAACGAGGTGGTGACCCTGTGGTACAGGCCCCCCGATGTGCTGCTGGGGTCGACAGAGTACTCCACCCCCATCGACATGTGGTGAGCGAGCACAATGGAGGGGATGGGTCTGCACCTCCAGATTTCCTCATGCTGCCCCAAGGGCTTCTGCAAAGGACACCGAGCCTCTGACTAAAAGCCATGTGGCATCTGCTGACTGGATGGGAACTACTTGGGGGTGTCCGTGGCTCTGAACAGACCCTCCAAAGGGCTGATTCTGAAACAATGCCTCAGGGATGCTCAGGGAGTTTCCAGAAAGTACACAAGGGCCCCACAGTGAATATGATGAATCTTTTCTGAACATCAATTCTACAGAACTCCTACAATGTATTGGGAGCAACACATTCTTTTAATGTTAAAATCAACATATGATTTGGTGTACAATAAAAACTCAGCGCAATTTTAAAGCTGAAATGCACGCTGGCAATGAATGCCACCAACTGCATACACCCAGTGACCCAGGGCCCCCAGGAGCGCGTGCTGAGGACCCCTCTCTTCCGGGGGCGGCACCCACGGTCAGTGTTTGAGACAACAAAGAACCTGAAGAGCAGCCCATGGGTGCTGGCTTCGGAGATCCTGTCCTCACAGCATAAACAGGGAGTAGAGCCCAGAGAAGCCCACCCACCCCCTAAGAGGGGCCGCAGTGGTGGGTAGACTCCTGGGAGCCTCCATGCCCTTCGTCACCCTCCCCAGAGCCCCACTCATTGCAGCCACTGCACCAATGTCATAGCATGGGGTGAAGCAGCCCCAGAAGGGCAGGCACACAGGGGCCCGGCCTGATGCCTGCCTGTTGCTCCGGCAGGGGCGTGGGCTGCATCCACTACGAGATGGCCACAGGGAGGCCCCTCTTCCCCGGCTCCACGGTCAAGGAGGAGCTGCACCTCATCTTCCGACTCCTCGGTCAGTCTCCTGCTGCCGCCTCCCTCACCACCAGGGGCACCAGAACGCTGTCCCGCCCTTTCCGTAATAAAGGGCCTGGGAAGCGGGGACCCCGCCTGCTCTAACTGGGCGGAGATCCGGAGGACAAGGCGTTTCTCTGCCCCACCTCTGACATGGCTCTCCTCCATGTCACCCTTTGCCTGACCTCTCTCATTATGCTCTCCCCATCCCCTCTTGTCTTCCCAGGGACCCCTACAGAGGAGACTTGGCCTGGGGTGACAGCCCTGACGGAGTTTAGAGCCTACGACTTCCCCCAGTACCTCCCCCAGCCTCTCATCAGCCACGCTCCCAGGTAACTGCCTCCCTGCACCTCCTCTCCTGCTTGCCAACCTTGCTTCCCTAACTGGTGGTGGCCATACATACCACCCTCCCCACCCACATCCCACCCAGGCCAGGCCTGTGCCTTCCTCCTGCAGGTTGGACACTGATGGCATCAACCTCCTGACCAGCCTCCTCCTGGTGAGTGTCCTCCCAGCCAGGCCCAGGACAGGCAGCCAAAAAGCTGAAGCCCCAAACCCCACCGGCTCTCTGCCCCAACCCCTGTGCTCCAGTGCCCATCAGTCTGGCTCCCAGATGCCTCCCACTCTGCCCTGGGAGGCTGGGAGGCCGGGAGGACTTCTAAGTGGGCAGGCTGCAAGCTGAAACCCCAGTTCAACCCACTCACAAGCTGTGTTGCTTTGGGCAAGTAAGAGAACATTCCTGTGCCTCAGTTTCCTCAATTGCAAAGGGCAACTAAGAATTCATATTTTATAAAGTACTAAGAGTAAGTTAAGAATCTGAAACACACTTAGAATGGTGCCTGTCTTAAATAAGCACACAGTAAAGGGTCGTTGTTACCATTGCATCTTCATGTTCCTATTATTGTGAAAATCATGGTTGCTTTAGCATCTGTATTTCCTGCCCCAGAAGAGGTCACTCTACGCAGTCCCATTTCTGCTTTTCTCCTGGTGATTGGAGACCTGGGAGCCTGAGCCCTGAGATTGCCTGGGTCCGAGTGAGAGGTGGAGCTGGCCCGGGGTTCCTCAGGTTGGCCTTGGACCCTGCTGGTTTGGTGCTCTCAGCATAGGAGTAGCACTACCAGCCCCCTGCCCTGTTTGCTGGCCCAGCCAGGCCAAGAGGCTCCCCTGTGCCTTTCAGTACGAATCCAAGAGCCGCATGTCCGCGGAGGCAGCGCTGAGCCATGCCTACTTCCGGTCTCTGGGAGAGCGGGTGCACCAGCTGGAAGACAGTGAGTGTCTGGGAAAGCTGGGTGGCGGGCAGGGCCACCCCACAATCAAGGGCGGCAACAGGGGTGGGTATAAGAGCTGGAAGAGGCCGCTGGTCCAGCTGTGTAGCCTTGAGCACATGGCCTCCCCTCCTGGGTTCTCACCTGTGACTCAGGCCAAACTATGTGGATCCCGGACCTGCCTAAAGGCCCAATTAGGTGCTCCTGGGCCATTCCTAACTGAGGGGCTGTGCAGCCAGAGTGCTTCCTCCCTTGCTGAGCTCTCCCTGCCTCTCCTCTCTCACCCCAGCTGCCTCCATCTTCTCCCTGAGGGAGATCCAGCTTCAGAAGGACCCAGGCTACCGGGGCCTGGCCTTTCATCAACCAGGTAAGGGCTTGTGCCTCCCCACCCTGATTAGAGGGGACCAGGGCAGTCTGCTCCTATGCCCATCCTATGATAACCAGATAGCAAAGGGCCCCTTCCCACAGCAGACTTTCCTTCCAGGGGCCCTTTGGGAGCAGACTGGTTTCCCTATCTCCTGCCAGGCTTCCTCCTCCAGTCTCTCCCATCTCAACCTCCTCCCCAGACAGCATGCTGCCTCTGCCAGAGCCCCTGATGAAAGTGCATGCTCTCTGGAACATTCTTCCTGCAAACCCTGAACACTAGCCTCTATCCTGGGAGAACTACACTTTTTTTTAAAATTATTTTTATCTTTACACATTAAAATAAACTCATATGTAAAGGTTCCCCATTCTTCATATATATGAAAGCACACTCTGCCCTCCACCAAATCATCAAGTCTCCTTCACCATTGTCCAATGGGCTCTGCCACCATTTCTCCCCTGTCCTCACCCTCTTGTCCCATTCCCTATCGGCAACCTCAGTTCTGTTGCAAGTGTTGAAGGGTTGATTTTGTTCTGTCCGTTCCTTTGTTTTGTCTATTCACGTTCCACCTATGAGTGAGGTCATCTGGTATCTATCTTTCTTCTTTTGACTTGTTTCACTTAGCATAATCCCCTCTAGTTCCATCCATGTTGATTCAAATGACAGGGTTTCATCTCTTCTAAGGGCTGTGTAGTATTCCATTGTGTATATGTACCACATCTTCTGCATCCATTCACCTGAGTTTGGGCACTTAGGTAGTTTCCAGTTCATAGCTATTATGAAAAGGGCTTCAATAATCATGGGGTGCATACATCTCAGTGGGTGGGTGCTTTTGTATCTTTCGGGTAGATGCCCAGAAGTGAAATGACCGGATCACATGGGATTTCCATTTTCAACTTTTTGAGAAATCTCCAAACCATTTTCCATAGGGGTTGCACCAATTTGCACTCCCACCAACAGTGCAAAAGTGGAGAACTGCACTTTGAACAGCTGACAGCTTTAGAAGTCACAAGAGCTTTTTAAAAAATGTTACTGAAGGAAAATTTGCATCACAACATATCATTTAATGATGTAAGGTGTGCATCATTATCAACCAGCATCTGTATACCATACACGAAATTTACCACAGCCCAAGTCCTTCACCACAGAATAACCCTTTTTATCCAATTCACTCACCTCCCCCACCTTCCCTTCTGGTAACCACTAATTTTATTCTATAGAGACATGTACTTCCTGTGCATTATCTCATTTTATCCTTAAAACGCCCCCTTGAAGTTGGCTCTATTAATGTTCTCCATTTTAGTTAGTGGAACTGAGTCCCTCAAGGGGCAGGTGACGACTTCATTCAGCTAATAAGTAGCAATGTTAGGACTGGGACCCAGGGCTGAGGCATGCTCTCACTAGATCCATCAGGGACTGGGCAGGCCCTTCCCTCCTGCCTGCAGTTCCACTTCTTCCCTTTCGTTTTCTTAGGACGAGGGAAGAACCGGCGACAGAGCATCTTCTGAGCCGGGCCCACCTTCCTACAGCCCATGGACAAGAGGCCACACAGCACAGCTTCTGGTAGGATGGGCCTGTGTGCCCCTCAGAGGATTGAGGAACGAGGCTAACGGCTGGCCAAGAAGACCTTGCATCTCTGTCGGCTACCGCTATTTCCTCTCCCTGCTTCTCATCTGCCTCTCCGGTGGCCTTGGCCTGGACACCAACCCCTCCGTCACCCACCTTGGGACTGGACAGGAGCTGCTTTTCTAAGAGGAGATGGGGGAGGAGAGAGAGACCTCTGGCTCTTTCCCACCCTGCAGTGCTGGGCACCAGCCTGGGACCCACATGGATGGGAGGATCCAGGTGCCACTGAGCCCTGTGCCCTGGACATGGGCACCACCTTGCCTCTCCCCAGGGGTCCTCCTGCCTCATCAGTTTGGTAGAGACCCTTCCAGAGGGGTCCTTCACTATCCCTTCTGAGCAGGAAGCAGTATGGCACTCTGGGACCCTGGAATCCTGGTGTCATTGTGTGTGCCAAAGCCCACCACCCACCTGAGGGGTGGTTGTCCCCAGAGTAACAGAGGAACCAGTAACAGAGGCCACCTGTTCCTATTAGCTCTCTTTCCCAGAATCCCTCTATGCTGCTGGGCACCCAGCTGAGTCCAGAGGTGGCCTGGTACCGCCTGCTGTGCCCCTGCCACCTCAGCTGGCCCCGTCTGTCTCCCCAGTGTGAATGGGATTGCCTTAAGTCAGCAGCTGGTAGAGTGCCCATGGCCCCTGGAGCTCTGACCTGCCACCTGCTTACCTACCCTTTCCCCAGAGCGGCTCCTACTTATTGTCCCCAAGTGCTGATAAGCCAGCCCTGGCCCAGGGTCCTTGAGACAGAACTCAGATATGCAGGGTCACCCTGACACTGGTGCCAGGCTGGACGGGGCCTGGCACAGCCTCCTTGGGGCCTGACACATTCTCCCCAGACCCTTGTGGCATCATGCCTGCCCCACCGGATCCCAGCACCGGCCTCCCTGTGCCCCTACTTCCCTAGAGGGTGATCATGAGAGGTAGGGTGTAGCTATCACATGGAGGCAGGGGAGGTGGGGCAGGATGGGACAGGCTTGCATACTGAGACCCCACCCCAGGGGGCTGGGAGGATTCAGGACCACAGCCCCTGAAGGCACCCCTCACCACCTACTCAGCACACTTGTGTATTCCCAGGGTGCCCTCCACACTTGAATGAATCCTGAATGGCGACACCAAAGGGACACCAGGTCCCACCTTTGTACACAAGCCCCCTCCTGGCGAGCCCAAGCCCCTCAGCCTGGGAGCAGCTCCCAAGTCCCTCCACTCCGCCCCCCCCTGCACTGTACTGTGAATGTCCTGTGACTCAGCCCAAAGACAGATAATATATTTAATTCATGTTATGCAGAAAGGAGCAAGCCATCTCATGCAGAAAAGCTGATTTTGACACAGTGATGCCAAAGATGAAGGAGCAAAGGCCCTTGAGTGCGGTGGGCTTTCGTGTACATAGAGCAGGAAACAGGTTTTGTTTGTGCGCATCTCTGAACCCAGCCTGGCCTGTGGAAGCGTCGCCCTCCTCCCTCCCTGCTATACTGAGTTCAGGACCGGAAGTCAATTCAGCATGGTGGGGCAAGGGGGAGGGGGGAAGACCCCATCCAGTCCGTGTGGGAGGGTAGGACCAGCCAAGTGAGAGGAGGGGTCCAGGGTTCCACTGGACTTGTGTTCCCACCAACCAAATGGTTCCCTAACTTCTTGGAAAGGAGGGAAGGGGTGTTAAGACCAGGGCAGCAGAACCAGGTGCAAACCTCACTGTAATTCTGGGCCAGCAGCAATTACTACAAGCTCTTAAGTTCACCTCCAGCCAAGACTGCTCTACCTCATGTCTCTGCTCGCAGCCTGCTTTCACATGCATCTCCCAACCCAGCTGTTGCCAATTCAGTGTCCAGCCTTGTTCTCCCCAGAATGCTAGGCCCCAAGCCTTCCTTTTGACCCTACCTGCCAGGGTCCTCACATCTAGCCATAGGAACTTTCCATTTGCTAGCAGACTTGAGGGGTGGCTGCTTTCCTAGGAGGCTGGGTGGTGGCCCCAAGGCAGAGGGAGGCTGGACCTCTTCACCTATGTAGCAACCAGCCACCAGGCTGTAGGCCACAGCTCAGTGCTCCATGGATGGGCAAAAGCCAGGACGGTGGGATGGGAGTGGAGGCTTTTCAGCTGAGTTTGGAAGGAAACTAGACAGGACTTAATGATTACTGTGTTTCCTACTATGTGCCACGCACTGAGGAAGCATCTCATTTTACTCCTCAGTGCCCCCCTTCTCCCCACTGTGCAGGTGGGGACAATGAGGTGTCCAGAGATTACATGACTTGCCCAGGATCACATTGCAAATTAGAATCCGTCTGCCACGCCAACCCTTGATCTTTAAGGAGGGGGCAAGAAGAGGAGCCCAGTGGGTATAGACTGTACAGAACCCCAGTATCAAAGGGGAGGGGACCCAAGGCACATGCTGTTTTGCTGGTGCATCTTGAGAGACCACCATTGTGCCCCAGCCCTGGGGCACACCAGTCACAGAGACTGGGCCCCTTTAAGAGCCTTCTTAGGGGTGCAGCTGGGCTGCAGCTCCATCCTCTTGTGGAAGGACCCACATGGGAGGAAGACCTCGAGGTCTGTGTGGAGGCATCTCGGCTCTCTGAGCTACCCTAGAAAACTTGGGGTGTCCACCTAGGTCTCGTATGCTGTTGGAGCTCAGGGGCTTCAGTGGAAAAGATGGTTCTGGAGAAGGAAACATGACTAGGTAGGCAAGAGAGACCAAATGACTGGTTTTGGGACTCAGGGACAGAATCTCCAGGGCCCGGACCACTCTTCTGTGACCAGACTGAGCTCCATGTCCAGGAACCCTGCTCCCAGGCACCCCCACCATCTGTGCCTACAGTGCCCATAGTCAGGAGCCTTCCCCACTCCACTGGGGTCCATGGCCAAAGGCAACTCACAGATCACACCTCCCCTCTGGCCTCACTTTTGCCATCTGCTGTGGGTCAGGAATACTCAGAATCCTGCCTGGTAATTCCCATCAGTGTGCCCACTTGGCAGGGAGTTTGTGCTTTGCAAGAGCCCTGCAGTTTCCTGACAAAAGGTCCTGCTTGATGGCTGCAGGGGTACGGGTGACAACAGCTCCCACCCTAGTGAGACCTGGGTCCAGCACTCCCTTTCCCAACCTTCCTGTGGGCTCCCAGTCACCCAGCTCCTACAGCCTATGTCCAACAGGCCACCACCTCCTGGTGCTCTGCTAGCTGGCCAGACAAGTGGCAGGCACCTTTCCTTCCTCGTGACTCAACTTGGCCCCTTCCATATCTCTTTCCACCTCCATCTTTGCTTGGACACCACTTCTAGTTGACCCTCCGCCGCACCATGCGAGCCTCTGTTCCCCAGAGCAAATCATCAGCCTGTGAAGTGGTCACAGCCTGTGCTGTGACCCCTGGGACAGAGATGATTCTCACCTTTCAGGAGTCTGAATGTTGGGCAGGTGGATATGAACTTTTTTTCTAAGGATTTCTCTTGGGTATCCACTGTGCACCGGGCACTGAGGATGGGCAGTGAACAAGACCACCAAGTCCCTGCTCTCCAGAACATAGAAGATATTACTCAAATGCATGTCTCATCAAAGGGTCAAAGTGTGGTGAAGCATCAGATGCGGGGCCCTTGATGACATCAGTGGGAGGCTCTTCCCCAGAAGAGTTACCTGAACAGGGTGTGCTGAGCACGGAGCTCAGGGGCAGGTGGGGCGGCAGAGGGCTGCTTCATGGAGCATGGGTCTGCACCTTAGACCCGACAGCGAGGATTCAGGCAGGACAGGCACCTGACTCCAGCCCAAGTGGATTCATTTAGATTTTCTGGCAGTGGAATCAGGCAGGATTGATTTTTTAAAGCCCCGCAGATGATCCTAATGCAAAGCTAGGAGTCTTGTGGGCCATGGGAAGGCCTGGAAATTCAGGGAACCACTGCCCTCTGGAAAAGCTGAGTGGCTACCAGCAGATGTCAGTCCCTAAGAGGAAGGACTGGCCCCTCCTCCCACTAGAAGGAGGACTTGACCAGGAGTAAAGTAGGGGCACCCTGAGGTGGGGGCTGTCCCCCCATTTCCAGAGTGAGGGGCTGAGGCTCAGGTAGCTTGCCTGCAAGCAGAGTGAGGGGGCTGCAGAATTCACAGGGGTCTGCCCACCAGAGCCGTGCCTGCTCTCTAGCAGCTGCCTCCCTGGGCAGGTGTGGCAGCTGTGGCAGCTGGTACAGAAGGCTCCACCTCACTGTCTGCTGGATTCACGTGTCTGGAGCTGCATCCTTGCCCTCTATTCACCCGCGAGCTCTGGTCGACCAGTAGGCACCAGAGGGTTAGCCAGATGTCACTTCCCCGCCGCACCCTGCGCCCCTCCTGTCACCCAGCCTCTGCACCGCTCACCATCCACCTTGTTCCTGCTCCAGCACTGTGGCCAGTGTCTTCCCAATGGTCAGCATCCAGCTGAGTCTGCACCAACTCTCTCGGGACAGGATGGAAGGGCTAGATGGGTGGAGGGCAGCTCTGATGCCCCTGGACCACTGCCTTTCCTACTCATCAACCTCCCTCCCTCCCTTTCTACCGCTCACTCACTTCCCTCTGCTACCCCCTCTAAGCCCCTTCTTTTGGGGTGGCTCTGTGTAATGCTTAGACCCAGAGATCGGTCACCTGACCATGCCACTTCCCTGAGAAAAAGGAGATTTGTAGCCTCTCCACCCCAGCCTCAAATGCCCAGGGACTTCTCAGATCCCTTTCTCCTGCACACTGCCCGTTTCCTGGTGATGTGACACGTGCTGTGGCTGCGTGGCCGTGGGCTGTTCAGCTGGAGTATGCTGGATCTATGGCTCTGCCCCTAAAGCCATCAGCACACTCCCTGATGGAAGCTTCCACTGTCCTCCTTACCCTCTCTCCCCCTAAGCTCCTCCCTCCCTCGTTCATTCATTTTTCATCTGATGATTCCTGACTACATGCCAGACTCTAGCATCCAGGAAACAAACGACCTCCACTTGCACCTACATGCCAGAGCTCAGTCTCGGAGCCAGGATGTGGTCTTCGCTTCCTTTCTTGAGGTCTCAGTTACTTGGGGAAGGGGAGTTAACCATTAGTCATTCTTTTAAAATGTACCAAGATTTTTGTTGTTTTTGATGTTGTTCTATATTTCAGACACAACTTTTTTTGCCATCTGTGTTTTCTTGATGAGAGGTGGACAGGGTCCTGAGTTCCTGGGAAGGAGTCTTACATGACCTGGGACATAAAACACAGGCTCCAAAGTACACAGACCTGGACTCAAATCCCAGCTCTGCTGCTTGCAAGCTGTGCCACCTTGGGCATGCTATACTCAACCTCTCTGTGCCTCAGTTTCCTTCTGTATAAAGCATGGCGACACCACCTTCACAGGGGCATGAGACTGTAGTAAGGAGTCTGGCAGAGAATCGGAGCATTAATGTTACTCTGCACATGCCACCCCTCTCGACAAACAGAAGTGCAGCCCCCTCCCCCAGGCATTCTAGTCCTGGTATTAAAATTGGAACCGATTCTTTCTTTTCTTTTCTTTTTTCATCCTTGATAAGATCTGAGTCAGCAAGAATATATTAAACACATCCTACCTGAAAGATTTTGTAAGACTTTAAGGAGATGACCAGCCCAGAGTCTTGTCTTCGCAGAACTTAAATGTACCCAAGGACATTAAAGCAGAGCGTTTATAATAAAAAGCTTTGGGTCGTGCACCCTGGTGGCTGCAGCTAGGGCGTAGTCCCGGTAAATCCCCAGGTTGGGGAAACAACCAAAATGAACAAAAAAATACTTCCTTTCTTCCTTCCTGTCTGTCTGCCTACTTGCTTTCATTCCTGCCTGCTTCCTTCTCTCTTTAAAAAGGAAACAAATCATAGGGTCAGAGGTGTCATTTAAAGTCCATCAGCTACCTTCTGAGGTAGTGAACTTCTAGAAGCATCCCAGCAGAGGCCAGAAAAGCATGCATTGGGAGTTCCAGGGGCACAGAAGTCATACCAGCTTGTAGAGGAAGTGGCTGACTTGTATTTTCAGAGGCAATTGGCCTAACCACTGCTCCACCAAGGCGTGCTGAATTTGAGAACTCTTATGTCTCTTATCCTAACAGATATAAGTCTTAGGTAAAGTGCTAGGGATTGAACAAAGATTTAAGTTAAAAAATTATTTTAGTGCTTCCTGGTGGAGCAGTAGTTAGGTCAGTCACCTCTAAAGGAGCACAGGCCACATACCCCTGTGTTTGAGTCCCAGGTTCAGGGGGAAACAACCAGTGTGAACAACTAAATAATAAACTAAAGAATAAAATCCTTCTTCCTCTTCAAAAAATTATGAATAGACATTTATTAAAAGTCAGTCCACTCTGCAACACTAAAGATTCAGAAATAAGCAAACAATTCTCTCTTCTTGAGGAACTCCCAGTCTGGGCAGGGGTGGTGGTGGCAGGGGTGGCAGAATAAGCTGATAGCAGAAATAACAATAAAAGTTTCAGAGGGGGCTTTGTTACCTGAAGGAGCAGCCTGCCCAGGGCACTTGCTGTCTAAGCCGAACCCCTTCCTGCAGTTCTTGTCAGTGGGGACAGAGGTTGCTAAACCTGGACAATTCCAGAAAAGCTGGGACCTATGGTAACCCTACAGGTGGTTGGCTAAGTGACAAAGCAAGACTTCCCATCAGGACACCTACCTGCCTCACTGACCTCTGGAGGGGTTTGCCAACTCAGGTTTCCTTGGTCCAAGTGCCAGGTTGTGCTGCAGTGGCCCTGGGGCTGGCTGGGGAGCCAGAATAAGCAGATTTGACTTCTAATCTGACTCACCCAGCTGGTTCAGAGGCAGAGAGCTGGAGGATGCAAAGGGCTCCCACTCCTGCCCTCCCTCTTCTCCCGCAGGCTCCTGGAGCCCACAAGGTGGAGGGGGAGGTCCCAGGAGGATGTGAGCCTGTGGACAGGGGATGTTTTTCCTAATGGGCACTGTTCTGCTCGTGCCTGTTATGAAGGTCGGGAGCAGGACATCACCCGGTGGGTGCCTGTGCACTGCCGTAGGCTTTCAGCAGAGAGTACTTCCAGAGAGCACTGACCCCTTCAGAGTAGCTAAGCTTTTCAGAAGCTAAAGTGCTAACATTTCTTAGGATGAGTCAGACTGGGGGCACCGAGGAAGGACTGGGAGAAATGCTCTGGCAGCCAACTACCAGGCTAGAGGTCCCTGGACTTTGGAAACCTGCTCTTTGCAAGAGGACCTGGCCGTACACGAGGGGTCTGGTGGGGACCCTGGTGAATGGGGTCCCAGGGAAAGTACTGATGGATGTCTTTTCACCACCAGGCCACTGTGCCTTCAGAGCACTGCTTGGGGCTGGGTGCTTCCATTTCCTCATGGCTTGATTTAATCTCACCGCCAGACCAATAAGCAGGTACAATAGCCTGTTTCTTAGTGGTGAGAAAACAGTCTCACAGAGGTTAGGAATTCATTCCAAACTACACAGCTACTTAGTGGCAGAGCTGGGATTGGAGCCCAGACCTGTGATGCTCACAGGATTTCTCCAACTTACACATGCATAAAAACTGCTGGCTGAGACTAAGAACACTGGCTAATGCACTCTGGGCCCTCTCCCCTCTCCCTCTACAATTCAGTAAATATGGGGGGAGCAGGAATGCATTTTGACCTCATTCTGAAGCAGTGGGTCCACAGGTTGAGAAACACTGGGAGCTGGGCTTCAGCAATGGTTTCAGCCAAGAGTGCAGCCACCCAGGCCCCGCCACACCTTCAGAAGGGGCCTCGGCTCACACCTCGCCCATGACACCGGGAGAAGCAGTCTGGACTTCACCAGACAGAGAGAACAAACTGCAACCTCCAGCACGGCCCTTTACAACATTTCAACCCACAAACCAGAAACCTGAGAGACAAAGTAGGATCCTGACAGCAGAAAGGGCTGGGGACAGACGCTTCTGAGACTCTGATGCTAGCTAAGTAGCAAAGCTGACACAAGTAAGGCTGACAAAAATCTCTTTTCCAGAGTCCATTGTGAGAACTGGCAGAGCCCCATAGCTCCTGGTTGTGAAAACTGGGCCTGGTTTTTATTTTCTAGTGAGGAAGTGGGTGGAGCATAACAGAAAGCCTTCATCAGGCCACCGCGAAGGTGCTTGAAACAGGTGTCTGATGCCTTCTGGGGTGCAGATGAGCGCTAGGAAGCACATGGGCAACACACGCTTGGGGGTCAGGCACAGTCTGTGTGTGAAAAATGCAGAGATTTTCATCGTAAAGGAAGGCGTTTCAGTCTACCTTAGTAGCCTAGCGATGGAGTACTTCCTGGGAACAGTGCCACATACCTGCCAAGGCCCCCGGGGGAACAACCAATGTGAACAACTAAATAAAAATAAAGCGTTTCTTTTGCCTCTCCCTACTTCCTGCCCGCTCACCTTCATTCCTGCTTGCTTTCCTTAAAAAAAAAAAAAAAAAAAAAAAAAAGGAAGACTTTTCTTCTGCACTGCTCATGCTAACTGGTCTGATCTTCTACGCAGTTGGAGGCCGTTGCGTCACATAAGGTCCCTACTCTGGCTTTGGGTTTGGGTTTTTCTTCACAGCTGCTGGGCATTTTTCAGAACCCATTGTCAGCTAACTTCCTCATGCCCAAGGCTCCTGATTTCTGCTCTCTTCCTTCCATACTGAGATGGTAAGAAGAACAGCTTCCTCAGAGCTGGCCCAGCAGGAACCTGTGGCTGGCCTATCTGGAGCTAACGAGTTAAGAAGGCAAAGCCCTGGGTCCTGCCCCAGTCCTCCATAGTCAGAGTCTTGTGGGAATGAACTCTAGGCATTTTAAATATGTTCCCCCAGACAATTCTGAAGCAAACAGAGGTTTGAGACCAGGTGCCCATGGGGTCTGGAAAGAAGGGAACTCCTGAGGTTTGAGGACTGAGGAGTGTCCCAACGTGATGGCACTTCCCCAGAACCCTGGACCTGTGGAAGGAGCGCTGTGCCTGGTGTGCAGAATTTGGGGTTAAAATCAGGCCGCAGCTACTCTGCGACCCTGGGCAATGACAGCCTCCCTGAGCTCACTTCCCACAGGACCAGTGGGGTTAATGTGGCCCACCTCTCTGCAGCACTGTGAAACCTGCAGAAAGAGGAGGTGAGCTCTGTTTCCAAGGTCAGCATGTGAGCTCCAGGTCCTTACTGCCAGTCACCACCAAATGCCAATCACAAAGGGCAAGTTTAATACAAGTTTGATTCAAGTCATCGATAACTTGGAGTTTGAGGGACTCATGTCCAGAAATAACCATCCCATTCCCCTAGTGGAATGAGGTCTTTTTAAAGGGCAAAGGGAAAGGGGCAATGTCCTGAAGGCTTTGGGGAAGGGGAAGGGGTGGACTTGCAGGTCCTGAAACCCCAGAGGAAATGGGAGAAACTGGCTGACGTACACCCGAGGCAGGTGCTTATCATCCTTGTAGGGCTGGTGCCAGGGTCCAGCAGCTGTAGCTAGACTTTTGATCTTATCTCTTTGCTTGGGGTTGTCATTCCACTGGTAAGATTGATCCTAAGCAGATTTCAAGAGGCAAAAAAAAAAAAAAAAGAGTAAAACGGGCTTGTTATTCTTGCCAATTGAATTTGTGAGGTTTCCTTCAACCACAGGTTTCCCAGCAGCACCTGCTAGCACAGCCCTGCTTCATTCTGTGCGAGAGCCCAGGGCTGGGCTGGGCTGGGATGCTGGTCACAATCATGACCAGACCTGACAGAGCAACTGAATCATCTCAGAAGGCCAGGAGTCAGGCAGAGACCCGCAGGACCCTGAAGCGCAGGGTGAGTCTGGTGGGGGGCTGTATCCACCACTACACCCGCTGAGTGTCGACATCCGCGCCCTCAACTCCAGGAGTCATACTCCACACTTGGTGTCTGTGACCCTTCTCAGCTGCCCTCACTGCTCCTCCGTCTCCCTGGACTCGTCTCTGCAGAACCGGAGGACTCTACTGTTCTTTTTCTCCTCACCACCCTTGGGCAGCTCTAAAGGCCTCTGTCCTCACTTCCTTGACCTTCACCCCCTCTTTAGAGGCTTCCCCTCCCTGCCCCCTACCTCAAGAGACCCAGGGCTCACCCTCAAGCCAAGAGTCCAGCTCCCTGATGGGGAAAGGATTTGATAGACCAATCCACACCAGCACGTGGCACTCCTCAGGCATGTGTGTGCTCTGAAAGAACTTACGAGAGAGGCGCAGAGGGCACTAGAAGTGGCCTCTCCCCTGGCAGTAGAGCCTGGTGGCTAGGAGCACAGACTCTGGATCCAGAGGGTTCAAATACTGACTAGATCATTCACTAGCTGAGCTGCCTTGGGCCACATACTTCACCACTCTGTGCCTCTGTCGCTTTTGTGTAAAACAGAGATACAAGAAACATACTCATACGATGTTTTACCTTTCTTCTTCTGACTTATCACTAAGTATAATACCCTCTAGGTCTATTCATCTTATCGCAAATGGCAGGATTTTATTTTTTATAGTTACACATTATTGTTATATATATATATATACATAAATGTGCCACATCTTTTTTATCCATTCATCTGTAGATGGGTACTCAGCTTTGCTTCTAGTTTTTGGTTATTGTATATAATGCTGCAATAAACATGGGGGCACATGTATCTCTTCAGATTAGTGTTTTTTTATATTTTGAGTAAATACTAAGAAGGATAATAGAATCCTATGAAATTTCTATTTTCAATTTTTAAGGAATACCACCTTCCACAATGGTTGCACTAATCTACACTCCCACCAGCAACGCAAAGGGCCCCCTTTTCTCCACAACCTCTTAAACAAGGGACTAGAGAAACTTCATTTTTGCTGGGCTATTCTTATAACCAGGTTGGGGTGTGACCTCTACTCCTGTAACCACTTACAAAAACAACACTAAGTTATAAATACCCTGTGCTATCTGGGTTCAGCACTGTATGATTTGAGTCTGTTTTACTCCATATTGTCACCAGCTAATAAACTCCTCCTAGATTCTCTTTAACTCTGGTATGTCTCTCTGATCTTAATGGTAACTTTGGAACACCTCATCAACACTTGTTTCTAGTCCTTTGGATAATAGCCATTCTTACAGGAGTGAGATGATATTTCCTTGTTGTTTTGATTATATAGCATGTTTTAAATTAAAAGGAAGTTAATCTCAAGCTCATTCTAATAGTCTATTTCTATTCCTTCTCCATTTTATATGTTCTAGTGTCTTGCTTCTTCTAAGTAGGGTTTCTTTTCTTTTTTTAAGGAAAGGTGCAGGCAGGAAGAGAGAGGAGGTAGAAGAGTTTACTTGCTTTTTACCTAGTTGTTCGTCTTGGTTGCTCACCCCAGCACTGGGTCATGAACCCAAGTCCTTGAGACGTACATGAGCTGCGCTGGGCCAGAGATGGTGGACCAAACCACTACTCCACCAGGGTGCACCAGGTTTCTTTCCGTTTTATAGAAATCTCATTAATATTTTTTGCAAGGCTGGCTTAGTCATAATGAGTCCCTTTAACTTTGTTTTTCTGGAAAGCATTTTATCTCTCCTTTAATTCTAAATGACAACCAAGCAGATTGGAGTTCTCAGTTGGGTTATTTTCTTTCTGCACTTCAACATATCATGCCATTCCTTCTGACCTGAGAAGTTTCTGCTGAGAAACCTGCAGACAGTCTTAAGGGGATTCCCTTGTATGTTACTCATTTTACTCTAATTGTTTACTTCACCCTTTATCTTGAATTTTTCTCACCTTAATTACAATGTATCTATATATACATGTTGATTTATAATCACTTGATTACAATTATTGATTTACATGAATTATCTTGAAAATTGAAAAAATAATAATTACAATGTGTCTTTTGGTATCTGGGTTTATTTTGCTTGGAATTCTTTGAACTCCCTGGATGTGGGTGTCTATTTACTCCCACAGGCTAGGAAAGTTCTCAGCTATTATTTCTTCAGTTAAGATTTCTGCCTTTACTTGATGCATCTTAGGTATTATTTTTGATCACTATACTTTTTATCTTTTTCACAGCTATATAATATTCCATTACAGATATGTTCTGATTCATTTAGTAAGTCCCTATTAATAGTTATTTAAGTGTCTATAATATTTTGTTCTTAAAATAAGGGGGAACAATATACTCTAGCCCAAATTATGCCACTTTGGCATGTGGGTTATTTTGAACTGAAGTAGTTAAGACTCTACAGACTCAAGAAAAACTTTTTATCCCCTCCCAAAATGCCAGAAAGAATGTACTTAAAATTTCCTGTTCCAGGAAGAGGGCTGGTACCAGAAATAACTTTTTATTTTAGAAAGATCTATCAGTATGGCATGGCAAACATTCGTTTATCAAATATTTGCTCTCATCTTTCTGTGAGTTATCTTCCTCACTTTTGTAGTCCCAAGCACACACAGAGTTACATCATCTTAGCTGGGGACTATAAAAGCCTCAATAACCTGATGTCTGGGAGCCTCCTATCTTTAGGGCTCCCATATGCACAAAAATGGTTTATTCCTGTAAATCTGTGTTATGTCAAATTAATTACCAGACTAGCCAAATAACCTAGCAGAAGGAGAAAGATTTCCTCCCTACAGTAAATAGTGCTGCAATAAATAACTTTGTAACGTATGTCATTTTGCATCAGCACATGCAGGGCAGCTTCCAGAGGTGCAATTGCATGTCAAAGGGCAGGTGCAGTCACACATTTGAAGGATAATGCCAAATAACCCTCTGTAGAAATATTAATAATGGCTTTAAAATTACCTTCTTTTAGAGATGAAACCCTGTCATATGAAGCAACATGGATGGAACTAGAGGGGATTATGCTAAGTGAAACAAGTCAAAAGAAGAAAGGTAAATATCAGATGACCTCACTCTTAGGTGGAATGTGAACAGACAAAACAAAGGAACAGTTGAAACATAACCAACCTGAAACATGTGCAACAGAACTGAGGTTACCAAAAGGGAATGGGGCGGGCGGGGGCAAATGGTGGTGGAGTCCACTGGAAAACGGTGAAGAACACTTGGTGATTTCGTGGAGGGCAGGGTGTGTTGAAATATATTTAAGAAAGGGGAACCTATACATAGGAAATTATTTTATTGTGACGAATAATTGCTACAATTAATTTTTTTAATTACCTTAAATTGCCTTCTTTTGACATGAGGTAAGGGTACAGGTGGAATTCTTCCACTCCTCTACATTCTTCTTGGGTTGATGGAGTAATCAAAACAGTGTCAGACAGGCTGTTAGAGGAAAAGGTCAATTAAGTTACATGTGCATGAGGGAGCAGCACTGCTTCTTAGATTGAGAGGTAGGGCAGAAGCTTAAGAAGTTTAGGAGAAAGGCAAGAATTTCTCCTTTACCTCCTGGTCATCACTGTTTTCAGCTGAAAATCATCTGCATGTCAGAGTAGACATCTTGAGGAGGCCAGCTCTGAGAATCTTGGGGTGATCTGTTTTGAGCACTTCAGAGGGATGAACTCAGGCGTGAACTTGGAGCACAAGGAGGCTGGGTCAGAGATGGGCAGCGAGGGACCAGTTAGGAGGCTGCTGCAACAGCACAGGAGAAATCCGCCTGGGACTACACTGTGAGTCAGAACTGGACAAAGGCAATGGATGGAGTCTGAGTGTGAATTCAGGGAACATAGTGACTTTTGGCTTTCAGCTGGAAGGAGTCCAGTTTTCTTCGGTGGTCTCAAATCTGGGTTCATTCAACACCCGCTGCCTTCGCCGTGCTGCCTAAGGTGGACCCCACCAAGATCAAGTCGTATACCAAGGTGCACCAGTGGAGAAGTTGGTGCCACATCTCTCCTGACCCCAAAGATTGGCCCCCTGGGTCTCTCTCCAAAAAGTTTGGAGATGACATTGCCAAGGCAACTGGTGACTGGAAGGGTCTAAGGATGATGATGAAACTGACCATTCAGAACAGATGACCCAGATGGAGGGAGTAACTTCTGCCTCCACCCCCTCATCAAAGTCTTCAAGGAACCACCAGGAGACAGAAAGAAGCAGAAAAACATTTTGATGAGATTGTCAACATAGACCGACTGATGTGGCAGTGATTTTAGCTAGAGAACCCTTTGGAACCATTAAAGAGATCCTGGGGCCACCCAGTCTATGGGCTGCAGTGTCACTGGCATCACCATAGGTGACATTAGCAGGGGTGCCTCCCAACCAGCTAAGAACTATAAAGGAAGATGTCTCAATAACAGATCATTTGACAATGACAAGAAAACCAGAATCCTGGGAGACTGAGTGGGTGATGATACCACCTCTGAAGTGAAGTCTGCAGAGTGTAGGAATGGGAATGGCCAGAGGGAAAGCGGTCCCTGGGTCTCAGGGTGCCCCATTTCCACAGTGTAGAGATCTCTATTAGATAATGAATCTCTGTAGTTGTGTGTGTGTGTGTGTGTGTGTGAGAGAGAGAGAGAGAGAGAGAGAGAGAGAGAGAGAGAGAGAGAGAGAGAGAGAGAGTCTGTGTATGTGTTTTAAAACCTTTCACTTAGATGTGCGCTGGTGGCCTAAAGCTTTAGTTCACTGGAAGCAGTCCACACACATCCCAAGGAAACAACCAAGATGAACTACTAAATAGGATAGATAAAATGCTTCTTTCTCCTCTCTCTTCCTCCCTGCTTACCTACTCACTTTCATTCCTGCTTGAAAAATAAAATCTTCCATTTTAAAAATGACAACTTTTACATATTAAATATTTGTGGCATTTAAACTTAGCACTTTTAAATTATAGTACTTTCATTTCATTTTTTTGTGTTAATGTCTCCTTCTAATGTTTTCTACCATCAAACATCTACGTCCAAGCACAAATTATTATTATGTTATTGAAATATATAATCTTGTCATGGCATATTGTTTTATAATAGTGATAAGACATTACTATTTAATGTGTTCATTGTTATAGCATTGTTTGACAGAAAACCACTAAAACGTTTAGTATGACCCTATGATACAAAAATGATTCACAGTTTGTTATTATGGCCACTCATTATTATTTGATGAAAGTTAATGTGTTTCATTCTCCTGTCTCAAGAAGAATGACCTTCATTCTGAGCAATGTAAAACAGACACAGTTAGAGAGAAGGGAAAATCTCCCTTTAAAGACAGGCTGCTGGCCATATATATTCTCTCTCCTTCTATGACCCCACTGAAATTGTAATAAAGCAACGAAGAAAAGAACACTCTTAATGATGAAGCAAATAGGGGAAGTCATTTCAGAGCAACATTTTCAGCAAATACAAGAAGAACTAGGAAATGAAAAAGGGTGGTTGCTGAGGGTGCAGGCAGAGGTGAGTCAGTAGGACAGCTGCACCTTCTCCCACAGAACCATGGGGCTCAGCCTCCAAGAGGCCATGGGTCAGACAGTGTCCAGGAGTCAGAAGACACAGCTATCCCTGAAATGAAGGAAGCCTGCCAATGGTATATGAACGTCAATTCCTAAGAGCACGTGGGCAGCCAGGCAGACTTCCCCAACTGGAGGGTCAATGACACCAGAGAGGGGACTTCCACCTCTATTACTTGGCATCCCCCCATGTGACAAAGGCTTCCTGACCAAATGAAATGGCATAGAATGAATCTGCCAGCAGACCCAACCTAAACTCACTCTTTAAAAAAGAAAAGAAAAGAAACTAGCCTCATTCTTAAGTATGAAAAGAAAAAGATCATCAGACAACCGAAAAAAGTCTTTAGCATAATAAACCACAAAACATATAAATAAGTGAAGGGAGGAGATGGTCCCTAAGAACACCAATAGTTTAAGAAACATTAGAAAAAGGAAAGCTTGAACCAATAGTTACCTTCAGGAAGATGTGAGAGGTGCTGTTTGCCTTTACAAGAACAGAAGTGGAGGACAAGTCTGAACAATGGGGCACTGAAGGCTTTGGGGAATAGCAATTTCCATAAAAGGTGCTGGAAGGTAAAATAATTAGTCTGATATCTGGATAACAGTATATCCAGAAAGGAAAGTGCAGAGAAGACGGAAGAAAAAAATTTTCAGATAACAAAATTATTCCTCAAAGTCATAGGACGGGATTTTCAAATGTGAAGGAAACATCAAGAATCCAACCAAGTGGATGAATAAGAGACCTACATATACACACCATCTTGGTGAAACTTAGGCTAGCAATGATAGAGAGATATGTTAGCCTCTAAAAATACAAGAATCAGATTGTCCTCGGGGGGTCTCAGTAGGAAAGTCTAGAACAATGCCTTTAACATTCTGCGAAAAAAGCAATTCTTGTCTTTTTTTAAGGAAAGGTGCAGGCAGGAATGAAGGCTATTAGGCAAGCAGGCAGGAAGAGAGAGGATTTTATCTATTTTTATTTTAGCTTTTCATCTTGGTTGTGGCCCCTGACCCCTGGGATGTAAATTCAGGTCTTTGGGATATATGAGGACTGTGCTCAGCCAGAGGTGGCAGACCCAACTGCTACTCCACCAGGTATACCTGAAAAAGGTAATTTTTTAACCAAGAAGTCTATATCCAGCTAAATTATTATTGTGAACATTAATATTTAGAACTCTATGTAAATGAGCTTGGGAGGCCAGAGAGGTCCCAGGCATACATCAATGTCAGGCCAACTACAGAACCCAGCATGCCCTGTATCTCCCACTGGAAGCGATGCTATTTACGCTCCTAGGGAACTGAGAAGGAGGTTCCCCAGAAGGTGTTACTGGCCTCAGATTCACAGAAGTGCTTATGAATCCCTCCAGAAATGCATTCTCTGATCTGCCCTCTCTACATTGTTTTGTTTCTAAATAAACCCCATTTCGTGACTGAAATAAACGATTGCTTTTGTTTGAGGTCAACACCATTCAACAGAAAATCTATGTATGATGAGGGACAGCATAAGGAAAAGGGGGGCAGGGGTCACCTGGATAACAAGGAGTCAAGACTGCAGGCGTACAAGCCATCAGCAGATTAGCTAACCTGCCCGAGCTGTCAGCCGGCTAAAGATAAGCCAGTACAACCCAAAGTAAATTAGCACCATCCAAGTAACCTCGTACCACTACCCAGCCCAAGCAGCAGGCATGTAGCAGAAAAGACATTTCCTTATCAACCTAAAACAACATGGTACTCCCATTCCCCATTCCCTTCCTCAGTTTATTCCATTTGGTAGTTTTACTGCCCACAGTGAGAGATCATGCGTGGGTCTCCTAATAAACTTGCTGTCATCAAGTGTCTCTGTGAAGGCTTTCTGAATTGACTCCGTGTCTCGGGGCACATGCGTACTCTGCGCCCACTCACAACATGCACCACCCACTCCTTCTTAAGAGATTACTTGGGTGCGTCGCCTAGCAGTCTAGTACACCCTGAGTGCAGTCCCGATACATTTCAAGGTCCCTCAGGACCCAGGATGGGAAGGGGTGGACAACAACCAAGATGAGCAACTAAGTAGAATGAATGGAGCGCTTCTTCCTCCTCTCTTCCTTGCCTGCCTCTGCTCACCTTCATTCCTGCCTGCACATTTCCTTTTGTAAAAAAGGAATCACTTACAGATTACAACAAAATAGTACAAAGAAAAGAAAGGAACTTAGGAGGGAGAGGGGAGGGGGAGGGAGGGAAGGAAGTTAGGAAGAAAGGATAAGATGGAAGGAGACCAGAGCATCAGTGGAAGGAAGATGTCCCAGGTCAGCTATGTGACAGAAAAGCAGCAACTTACCCTGATGACAGCATAAGGACAGAGGGCCCTGGGGAAAAGATACTTCGTAACTAGAATATTTGAAATGCTGAAAAGTTGGAAACCAGCTTAAGGAAATGATGGCAAATAAAAAGAAGAAAAAGAGGAAGGAAGAGAAGAAAGAGTTGGGAAGAGGAGCCAAAAAGAGGGAGTGATAGTTCCTTATTTACAGCTAGCCAAACTGTTACCATAATTGATAGAATGATAAAGGTATAAATGTGCGACTTGAAGCAACAAAGGTAATCAATAGAATACTTTTTTATTTTATTTTGAGGAACTAAATAAATATAGTTATATAACTATGGTGGGAGAAGGTTGTTTGGATGATATATGTGAACTAAATCCTCATCTTTCATAGTTATAAATCAATAGACGATGTTTAAAATAGAGATATCCAGAAACAGCAATGTAAGTATATTATTTAGAGAAATGGAAGCTACTCCCAGAATAAACAGCTAAAAGGGTTAGAAGCAACCGCCTCTGCGAGCAGGACTAGAGAGGCTGCTTAGGCTCTTCTGTTCTGCTTTAGTTTTAACCATGTGCATAAATTATTTTGATATAAAAACTTTGCACATCAAAAATTAGAGATGAAGGTAGACTGTGAGAGCTTTCGTGGCTCCAGATGAGTTATGGGGGCCAGATTCAGAGGAATTAGATACGAGTCAGGAAATACTTTGCCAGTGGGACTGAAAAAAAAACAACCCAGATAAATGGTGAGGATGCTGGAGATGAGAAAATGTTCTGATTTTCACAGAGACAGAAGGTATTTCTGGAAACTGCAGACCAAATGACTCAATACAGAATCCTGGCAAAATTCTAGCACAGATTATTAAACAGATGGCTTGGAGTGCTTGGTGACTTATTTATTTATTTATACTCTGCCTCCTTCCAAAAGGAAGAATTTGCACCAGCTTACAGAGATACATACAAGATTTTTTGAAAGTTTTAATGAGAAAAAATTCCCAAAATTAAAATGATATTATATGACCCACTAAGTCTACTTTAGGCACATGCCCAAGAGAACTGAAATATGGTCACATAAAAATATATGCATGAGTGTTCATAACAGCATAATTCATAATAGTCAAAAAGTGGAAACTCAAAAGTCTAACAACTGATAAATGAGAAAGCAAAATGTGGTATGTCCATACAATGGATTAATATTCAGCCCTAAAGAGGATAAAGTACTGATATATGCAGTAGTGTGGATGAACCTTGAAAATGTTATGCTAAGTACGTAACAGCTGACATAAAAGCCCACAATTACATGGTTCCATTTATATAATGTGCCCAGAATAGGCAAATCCATAGAGACAGAAAGTAGACTGATGTTGCCAAAGACAGAAGAGGGAATGCCGAATGATGTTAATGGGCATAGAGTTTCTTTCTGAGGTGAGGAAAATGTTTTAGAATTAGGTAGAGGTGATGTCATACAATTTTGTAAAGATATTAAAAACCACTGAATTTTAAAAGTGTGAATTTTGTGTATGTAAATTACATCAATTACAAATTTTACGGAAAGGAGGGTAGAGAGAAAAAGAATGAGGAACCAAGTCAGTACACAAGACATACACCTTAAAATTCTCAGCACTGGCTGACGGAGTAGCAGTCAGAGCAGTCTGCACACAGGACCCACAGCTCAGGTTGTGGGGCCTGGGTTAGGGTGGGTGGGAACAACCAATATGAAAACTAAATAAAAATAAATAAAAGTGCCTTTTTCCTCTCTCTTCCTGTCTACCTAGATCTGTTAGCCTTCATTCCTGCCTGCATCTTTCCTTTAAAAAAAATTTGTATAGGTGATAAGTTTTCCAGCAGTTACTGCAAGCTTGCAAAACTGTTGATTAAATAATTCCCAGTCTCTGCAAGATCAACATGAACTGCTTGCGCAGGAGATCGCAGCACTTTTTATGGCACAGACACCCTTCTCTCCTCTGAGTCTTCGTCAAGGCACCTGGAAAACAACAGCCCTACCGTAGATCTGGCATCTCCCAGGGTCAACTAGACAGAAAGCTGAAGGAATATTAAAAAAGGTACTTTAATGAGGGCATTAAATGGTGCTGGGTATGCAAGCAATTCTCTGGAGCAGGAGTTTCTAACCCTGGCTGCATATTAGCATGCCCTGGTGAAGAAGCACTTTGGGCAGCTGTCTCAGGGGACCACAGTTCTTTACATCCCAGAGACCCAGGTTTGCACCCCAGTGGGTTGGGGGGACAACCAGTGTGAACAACTTCCTACCTGCCTCTTCACTTAAAAATAAATAAATAAATAAATAAAAAGCCCTGTGGAGCTTTTGCAAAATACCAACACAGGACTTCATCAACCAACCAGAGTCTGACTTTCTTGAGCTTCTAGGAGACTAACATACAGCCCAAATCTGAGAACTACTGATTAAATGGATGACTTGTCCATCCTTCATGAAACCATCTATGAATATTACTGCTGTCCTCAGACATTTTCATAAATTCAAGGTTATGGTAATTAAACACATTTGTGTAGCTAATATTTTCTGAATGGCTTATATGCCTGAGATATTGATATAAGGATTAATTGTGTGACTAAGCTTCTATCCTCAAAGAACTGACAATTGATTCCAGTTAGAGACACTGCAACTGGTGGCCACAAGGAAAGGAGGCATGTGAGAAGATGCAGGGAACACATGGCAGGGGCCTGGGGCAGCTCTGGGTAGGTGGGGAGCTCCCAGCAGAATGAACGAATATGAGCCCCCAAAGGAAAGATTGGCCAGGAAAAAGGAGATGGAAGTGGTTCATTGTGTACAGGATTTTTCTCAATGATCTGGATGACTATTAGTAACAATACCTTGTAAGTGTGCGGTGCCATTCTTACTCTCAAAGAGCTAGAGGAATAACCCTTCTGCAGCATGACTGAAGTGGGATCTGAAGCTTGCTAGCAGGAAAGAAGGGAAGGCAGCTAAGAAATGCCAGCTGTACCCTGACTGAGTGTCCTGCCAGGCACTTTACATTTAATCCCACCACAACTGTGTGAAAATGTGACTTTTTACAGTTGGAGAGAATTAGGTTTATTAATATCAAGGTGGCTGTCCCCAGGCGGCATAGCCAAGTGTGGGACAGATGTCACACATGCCTGTCTGCTTTCGAGGTTCAGATTCCTCTCATTGGTCCACGTTGAGCACGTCCTATCCTTGGAGCTAACAAAGCAGCTGTGCACAGACAAACTAGCAAGACTTGTCTCCACAGGGGTTCGCAGGTGTGTGTGGGGGAGGGGCGTTAACGCGCTCGTTCAGGCACAAGTTTTAGGTGTGTAACTAGGAGTCGAATGTGAGAGGCAGGTGGTGTCACGAGAAAGATTCAGGCAAGATAGGCTCCAAATTCAGCTTTGATAGTCACTGTGTGGCTTTGGGTAAATTCCTCTGGCTTCCTGAGTCTGAGTTTTCTTATTTCTAAAATAGAAATACTAATGCCTACCTCCCAGGATCATTGTGAAGATTAAAAATAATGTATGTACAGACAAGGAGAAATTATTTGTAATGCGTGCAACTAACAAAGGAATTATGTCCAGAATGTATCAAGAACTGCTAAATACATTTTTAAAAGACAGACAATTCAGTTTTAAAAGTAGGCAGAAGACTTGAAGGGGCATTTCATAAAAAAAGATATGCAGATAATCAATAAACCTATAATACGATCCTGGACAGTATTTGCTGTGAGGGAAATGCTAATTAAAACCACTGAGAGAGTTGTGCTTGCTTCAGATGGGATGTGTTCGGAGAAATGCATCTGGAAGCGATTTTGTCACGTGTGAACATCATAGAGTGTAGTTACACAAACCTAGACGGCACAGCCATCTCGGCTATATAGAGGGACCGCTGTCATATCTGCAGGCTGTGGCTGGCCCAGCATCATTGAGTGACATATGACTATATAGTAACGCCCAACATGACAACTAAAATCAATGTCTGGCAATGTCAAGTGCTGACCAGGACGAGGAACCACTGGAACTCTAGCAGAAGGGTATGGCCACTTCGGATAACTGTTAGGCAGCATCCACTAAAGCCCAATCCATCCTAAGACTTAACAATTCATTTCCGAGTGTGCAGAATGAGAACTTGCACCCCCTAAAAGACAAGTACCCTAACTTTGCAGCAGCGTTACTGATAAGGGCGCCACACTGGGAATAGCATGAATGTCCATCAATAGCAAATGGTATATGCACACAGCGGAATACTATACAGCAGTGGAAAATAAGGAATTACTGATCTCATGGGGGTAATATTAAGCAAGTGCACTACTGTTTCTAGGGTGGCGACTGGACATGTTTGGTATCTTATCTGGGTGGTGGCCACACATCCGATTTAGTCATTTGAGGCATGCAATTTAATGTATATGAGTAACCTCAATAAAACTGTTTTTAGGAAAGTTATAAAGACTTTACAACTTAAAAAAGTTGTAAAAGTGCTTGGGACAGAGTGGACACTCAACAAATAGCTATCTGGGTTTCTAGAGAAGAGGAGGCAGCAAGGCCGTGGACTGTGCAGCTTACACCCCTCAGGAGCCTCCTTTTAAGCAGGTCCCTGACAATCAGAGCAGGACATGATGGAGACAGGATGGCAAGGGATCGGGACACATGGTCAGTGAGGAATGTCTGAAGGGAGTAGAGCAGATGACACTGTGATAACAAAACTTTGAAGAACATTAAGAAGCTCTTCGAATAGTGATGACTCTCTGAACAGAAATTAGACTTTCCCTAAGTCTGGTTTGCAGGAAGAGATTCTTGAGTTATAGCTGCATCTGAATTCCCTGGAAAGATTATTAAAAAGAATTACTCAGCTGCACCCATTTCTGATTCAGTAAGGCTGTGGCAGGACCAAGAATCTGCATTTCTGACAAATTCCTAAGACATGTTGAGACCACTGCCCAGGAACACACTTTGCTAGTAGCCACTGTTCCAACACACAAAGCCAGAGCCGTTTGTGCTGTTGTTAACAGTAATAATGAAAGGAGGGTTCATTGAGAACTGGCATCTGTGGTACACTGTCTACATTTTCTCACAGTAAGTGAAGTACTATTCTCCCCATTTTAGAGAGCTGAAAACTGAGAATTAGTTTTCTCACAGGTATTACAGCTTGGACTAGATTCTTCTGACTCAAGCCTGGGCCTACAGAGCTGAGGCTGGGATGGTGCAAGCAGATGGAATCCCAGGGCTGAGTGGGGAGGTGGCACTAGATTCCGTCACAGTGCCTGTCTACTCTCAAGCTAACAGAGCTTCAACTGGCACTTGCAAGCATTAGCACATAACTAGTACCAACTGAATGTCAGGTCTGCAACAGTCCATCATGATTCGGGGCTGTCTCATTGGCTCCCACACCTCATGGATCCTGCAGTGACCACCCCCTCACCCTCCAAGCAGACTGAAAACTCAATTTATCCGGATATTTGGTAAAGGAGGCTCTTGGTACACATAACCTTCTCTGCTGTGTTTGCGTTCATGTAGGGTTGGGTCTTACAATCTTTGGCACCAAGCTGTCTGCCACCCGCCCCATGCCAACCTCAGACAGAGCCTGCCAAACTACTGTCCACACTCTGGCCAGCAAGGCAGTGTTGCTGGGGCTGAGAAGACCAAACTGGAGGTGGGGGAGGAGTGCTTAATGACCTTGAACTGGAGACTTCATTCTACTGCTCCTTGCTGGCTTCCTGAGAGGATGGGAAGCAGAGACCTGGGAACTGAGGGCAGGCCTGTGGTCACCTAGAGGATCCTATCCAGGCTGCAATAATCAGAACTCTTCTCTGTGTACAATTTTTAAAAAACGTTTAAGATTTTCCATCCCGACACAAACAGTAACAAAGACAATGTTCAGCATGGGTTTATATACTAGGGAATTTGGACAGCTATGATGCAGGCAAAAGGATTGTGGTAAGAGTACCTAGGCTCTTATTTCATTCTGTGTTATACTATCTTGTTGACTTTCTCCTGCTGAGCACTTGCAGGATGTAGCTCACCTATCTGTTGTCTGAGATGCGCAGTTGATTTGCTGCTTATCAACTCCCGGGTGTAATCGCAGGACTCAGTGTCTGCACTCTCACCCAGGAGCCAGCAATTCCAGCACCGCAGAGACCAAACCTATGCCCTGACCCAAGGGCAATGGTTTAGGGTGGCAGCCCCAAGGAGGGACCCTCAGTTCAGAGAAAGCTTCTTAGGGGATGTAACCCTTGAGACAAATAGATTTAATCTCCAAGAGTTTGAGAATCCTCAGATCCTTTCTGCCAGTCCATTAAGTCTTTCCATATTTTAAGGACTCACACTGCTTTACAGTGGGTGTGAGGGATGGGAGAAATCCCTTCCAGTTTACTAGGAGGGACATCAGAATGGCCATCCAAGATTTTGTCTTTCAAATTTAAGAATGACCACAGGCAGATCATGTAGAGCAAGATGTTTGAATACAAAGAACAATGGAAAGACAGCGCAGTCTTGGTCCTTAGGAAACTAGTTATCATTGGCAGGTACAATATGACAATGAAAAGCTAAAATTACATTGTAAAGATGTTATGTAAATAACTTGGTTCCTGGCTATTAATCCTGGACTTGCCTTCTGCCAGACATTCTGTGAGACACATGGGTGCTGTGGGGAAGACTTAGAAACACAAGTGAATATAGCCGCAGTCTCGAAGAGCACACAGTTTAAGTGATGCCCCTCAGTGGGTGGCAGAAAGAGCATGCTAACCATCCAGGGAAGAAAGTAGCTGACACTATAAAGGCTGTCGGGAAAGGGAGTGGATCGAGGGCTTACTGTAATTTGGGAACTGGATAGAACTTACCTGGGAGAGATTCCTAGACGAGGTAGACAATACGATATTGGAAAATAGGGGAGAGAAAGAGAAGAGAGCATAAATAAAACCCTTCCACATACTCAAGTCTTCTGGATTCGGTTTAGTAATCACCTCTTCCACGAAGTCTCCTCAGGCAAATACATTACCCCCACCCCTGCAAAGCACCCTTATTACAGAGTGCACTGAAATACAGTATTGTTCCCTCCAAGTAACTTGATTGTCTCAGCTTAAGGGGAGAGAGGGTAGGAAAGGGATGGGAGAGGGAAAGAGAAAGAGAAAGGTCTTTGACTACAAGGGCATTTGTGGTGTGGTGTTTAATTTTACTTTTGCTTATTTATTTTTACTTTTCCCATTTCATTGAAACACAACACACAGACAATAAAAAGCACAAATCACCAGTGTATAAACCAGTGAATATTTACATATGTTTACCTCTGTGTAACTGCTTCCCAGGTGAAGTTTGGAATGCTCCTGCCTGCAGATGTCAGGGGCCACCTCACTGTGACTGCTGGAGCTGAGCCACATGGTGATGTGGCTGGGAGGCACCATCTATGGAATTAGGAAAGGAAGCCATGCCTCTGGGCTGGAGAAGTCAAGGGCTGGGGCGAGGTTTCTGTGTGGGGAAGACTGAAACGCACAGGCACTTAGATTTGTCCTGTGGGTGGCAGTGAGGAGCAGCTGTGGGAAAGCTTTCTGGTTCAGCACAAAATTTCCTATAACCAGAGCTGAACCATACTGAAAGCAGCCTCCTCGGAAATGTTAGGTGAGGTCCCCATCAGTAAGAGGAAACAGTCAACAGCAGGTTTGACAAGCATTCATCAGCAATGATAGACTGGGGGTTTGGGACTAGACTGGAGATTATTCTTCCAACTCTGAGCTACTATGGTGCTGTGACTGACAGAGAGGACTCAATCAAAGGCTTGTGATTATGATTTGCTGTGGTTTTTCCTAAAGGACACTTCTTTGTTTCTTTCTTTCTTTCAGGAAGACAGGAATGAAAGCACAGTTAAGAATGAAAGTACAGGGAGGAGACGAAGGAAGAGAGAAAAGGAAGAATCTTATTTAGTTTTTTTGTTTAAGTTGTTCCCCCAGCCCCCAGCGGAGAACCTGTGTCCTTGTACTGTCTGTGGACTGCTCCCCAGGAACAGGCTTAACATCTGAGCTACTAGGGTACACTTAATCATAGTATTTTTCTTAATCATAATGCTGTGCAGGCCCACTATTACAAGCATTGAATAAGTAATTGTCATCATCTATAGATCAACTGAGCCAAAAGGACCCTGGGGCTTCCCGAGCACTCCCAGCCTAGGCGGGATGGAGCAGGTGCTGGGGTACCACTGTGACTGGGATCAGCCCCTGCAAGAGAAGTTGGTTGCCTCCACCCTGCCAAGTAGTCATGGAGAAGCCCACTCACCTGTTAAGCCCTGGTTTCCCAGCAAGGCAAGTGGACATGATGTCATGCTACTACCACGACCAGAACTAGGCAGAGGTGACACTGTGGGGACTTCCTGCTTTGCCTCCAGGGACCAGTGTGGGAAAGATGTCCTGGTTCCTGTGGGAACAGGATCACACAGGACCCACCACTCCTATGGCCACCTGGGTAGGGGAGGGACTTCCAGTATGGAAGTTATCATCCTCACCTCCCACCAAATTTTTGCAACCAATAAAAGGAATTTTCCCCCCAAACCCTCTGATTTCTTGAACACCTCTTGGCACTTCTCCAGGTCACAGTCACAGAACTTCTCCACCTTCCCCCATCATGCACCTGTTCAGGGAGCAGGGAAGATGCTTCAGTTCCTTCCGTGGAGCGTAGAGAGAAGAGGGACGTTTCTAGTGGGTTTTCCGATTAAATGCAAGCCATTAAGTCTCCCAAGAGTTTTTGCCTGCTGTTCCGGGGAAGGGCGGGGGCGCTGTCCCACCGAGGAGGTCCATCTGTGGGGCCCCTAGGCTTCCTCCACCGCAAAGCCCTGGATAGGCTGCAGTCTGGGGAGGGCGGGCGCCCCCGAGCCCAGGCGAAGCGCTGGCAGATCCCGCTCCAGACTGTGCACAGACAGGACGCCTCTGTCGATCTGGCTCTAAAATGGGCGCTCCGGCCCCTTGGGCGGTGGAGGGCTCTGTGAGACTGGGGACACGCGGCTAGGTGGGAGAGCCGGTGAGGGTGAGAAGCTGCTCGGAGTCGGTCTCCGACGCAAGAGGACGGGGGAGCAGGTGCGCTCGGGAGGAAGGAGGCGGGCGCCTGGCACCGCGCGGAAAGACGCGGCCCGACGCCGGGCCCCGGCAGCCGGGCGCCCCCGCCGCTCCCCAGGCCCGAGGGCGGGGCCCCTCACCGGGGGCCGCCCCTGCCCGCCCCTCCCGCCAGCCGCCGGCCTCCCCAGTCCGGCGGGCCCCGCGGGCGGGCGGCACTCGGGCACCGCGCTCCGAGCCAGCCGCCGCCAGCCCGCTGGGGCCATGGGCTGCGACGGCCGCGTGTCGGGGCTGCTCCGCCGCAACCTGCAGCCCACGCTCACCTACTGGAGCGTCTTCTTCAGTTTCGGCCTGTGCATCGCCTTCCTGGGGCCCACGCTGCTGGACCTGCGCTGCCAGACGCACAGCTCGCTGCCCCAGATCTCCTGGGTCTTCTTCTCGCAGCAGCTCTGCCTCCTGCTGGGCAGCGCCCTCGGGGGCGTCTTCAAGAGGACGTGAGTGCCCACGCACCGCAGCCCTGGCCCTGTAGCCCGCACCGCCGCGCCCTTCCCCCGCCCTGTCCGCTCCCCCGCCTCTGTCCGCGCAGCTGGCCGCTGCGGATCACCCCGCTCCAACTCCGCCTAAGCCGGAGGGCTCACTTTCCCCCACCCCAGCTCTTCCAGAAAACTCTCCCCAGAGACTGAAGGTGACTTCTGGATTTGCCTTTACTCCCCACAGTGAGAGGGGAAACCCAACTCTCACCTCGCTCTTGCCGGACCCGGTGGGAGAGGAGTGATGGAGTTTGCCGAGGTGGGAGGGTCTCCTCTACGGCGCCGGGTCGAGGTCTGTCGGTAGCTTCTGATGCTGGGGGCGGCGTTGGAAATGAGGTGGCAAGAGAGTGGGAGTGTCACCTCAGGGGCCCTGCTGGATGCCAGAGCAGCAGCAGCTTGACAGCACCAGCTTGACAACACCTCAGGGCGGGCTCCAGATCAGCTGGCCCTCCTCCGGGTGGCCATGGGGCTGGTGGGGCCTGTGTGGTCTTGCTTCCTTCCCAGGGAGCCAGGCGTGCTGCCTTGGCCCCTGCAGGCAGAGCCCTTCCACCTCTGAGACACTCAGGACCCCACCACTAGGGCGACTTATCGGCAGCACAAGGTGTCTCACTCAGAAAGGTGATCCTCTGTCCCTAGGGCCAGCGTCCCCCTCCTGCCCCCCACCCCGTAGTCCTCCTCCCTTGCCTCTTCTCCGGGCAGGGGCTGGACTCTGCCTGGCATGCCCCCACAGATGCCCCTTTGGAAACCACCACAGAGCCTCATTCTCTGTCTCAGATTGGACAGCCACCTGCGGGGAGCCCTTTGGATCGGTAATATGGGATCTGCTCCCCTAATGCAGCAGCAAAACATACCCGAAGCAAGGAGTAGATGACTTGCAAGCCACAGGCCCCTGGAGACTTCCCTGGTGCCAGTCCCTGGCTGGGTGGTTTCCTGGATTGGTGGACTCAAGCAAGCAGAGGGATGAGAGCAAAACCACTGTCTGTCCCAGGAAAACTCTGGGGTCCACTTTGGGTCCAGGGCTTATGCTTTTTTTGGCTCACCTAGAGGAATCCCTGCAGGTGGGTTTCCTTGCCCTCCCAGCTTCCAGAGGTGAACCCCGCTTTAAGTCACTCAACTGACCAACATTGTTAGTGAGGGCATGATGAGTCTCATAACAAAATCCTCTTGCAAACTGGGACATTATTTCAAGAAGGAAATCTCCTTTGTACAGTAATGTTTCTGTGCAATTTGCATAGGATTGGGTGTCTGGGGGATCCCGGAGAGGTTAAGAAAAGGCTCAAGATTCATTCTGTGTCTGCCTAGAGTTTTATTTTAAAAATCCATCAGTATTTTCTGTTTCTGTTTTTAAGTTTTTGACTTACAAAAGCTCCCTTACCTGGAACATTTTAGAAACATGTATAGTGCACAGAACAGGAAGAGAAAAGAGGCTAATTCTAAATGGCAGGTTGGCGTGCCAGGTTTTGTGAAACCAGCAAAGATAGCTCCCAGCTGGCCATCTCTTACTCGGTTGCTTTATGCCTCCCTCAGGGTTCCTCACTCAACATGCAGTGGAAAGGGTTTTGTGGCAGGAAACCAGCTGATAGGAAAAAAAAAAAAAGATATATGGCTACAATATTAAATTAACTTTATGGAGCACTTAACCCATGCCAGGCACTTTTTGATACATTACATGTATCAACTTACTTAATCTTCATAACAACCCTGTAGTAGTATGTTCATATGATGCCTAAGGAAACTAAGGCACAGAGAGGTTAAGAAACTTGCTCTGGGTCACACAGCTATTAAGAGACTTGCCTGGAATTTGAACCCAGCATTTGTCTTTGAAACTAGACACTTTGGAAATACCTTTTGATGTATGAGTAGTCAGCTTCGATGCTGTGAGGTGCAAGTTATAAGTTATACTCATCAGGCACATGGCCTGAGTATTCATGGGCTGATTACTCCTGAGCTGACACTCCTTAGAAGGAAACTGTGGGCCTCTAAGGTTTCCTGCTGGAACCCAAGAGGTGGGGGTAGTGTGTGGAAGGGAAAGTAGTTCCTATCAGGCCCCGACTTCAATTCTGAATCTCATTCCTCCTCCGTGATGAAATTTCATAAAGAACTGTTTCCTTTGGTTTAGAGCAAAGCAGACTTCCAGTAGAAATAGAGGGATATCACAGGGGTGGCTTGTAAGCAGGCGGGAGTCACCATCTGCTAGGGTTGGCCAGCTCATCACAACAAACAGGAGTGCCATCGGTCATCCCCCACTAGCCCTGAAGTCAACCTCTAAAGCTTGATTCCTTGGGACCTCACCAGTTTCTGTTAAAATGCTAACACCCCTGCAAGTGCTTTTCAGCTCAAGTGATTACTGATAGTGCTGTTAGGCTGGTACTTGTGAGTGGGGGATTGGTTTAACAAATGGGAGAGGGCCAGCTGTTGTGGGGGAGTCATGGATGGGGAAGTGCAGCATCGGGTGCAGGGAGAGATGGGACTGCGCCTCTTTCTCAAGTCTCGAGTTTCTGCTTGTCTGTCTACTGCTTGGTGCAGACCGAGGGCCAGGGCCGAATAGGGTTTCAGGGTGCCCCGCAAGGGACCTGCACTGGGGAGACCACCTCAGGGAACCTCAAATGTCTGAGTAGGTGCAAGGGAGGACTGGAGCCCTCTGCTGGGGCAGTGCCAGCTCCCCAGAAGGTGTGCTCTCTGGCTCTGTGCTCAGAGATCTTGAAGGAGGTCTTCACATGCAAACCCAAAGGGAGAGGGGTGCAGTTTGGGCCAGAGATATCTGACCAGACCTTCTTAGGAAAATCTTATTATCGAGAGTAGGAAACCATTCAGAGAAGAGAAAAACCTCAAAGCTACCTGGCTGGCAGGGCGTATAGGTATGTGCTTGTCAGACAGGAAAAGGGGCAGGGCATTTACACAAAAGGTTAGGGTGGCTTTTTTCCTGGTTTCTTGTGGACCTGTCTAACCACCCTGGGCAGCTTGAGAGACCCCTTTATCTCAAAGGCATCAGGGTAAAGAAATGACTTTCAGAGCTTTCCCAGACATACTTTGACCTCTCCCTTGTACGCACCTTCTTAAAAAAAAAAAAAGAAAAGAAATTAAGAAGGAGGAGGGAGGCAGGCAGAAAGGAAGACTGAAAAGGAGGAAGCATTATTTATTTATTTGTTCTTTGCTGGTATTCCTGGCCCTGGGTCATGAACTGGGTCTCAGATGTTGACTTAACCACTTGAGCCACCAGGGTGCATCCTGTGCACCCCCTCTTAATGGAAGCCTTGTTGAGTTCTTCCTCTTTGTCCTGTTCACTATCTTCTCAACTTTTCTCTTTTCTCAAATTTCTGCAATTCCTGCCCTGCCTGAGACCTAGCAGTGACCACCCCCTCGCTCACCCCCACTGCCATGGAGATGGCCCGAAGCCTGGTCTTCCACAAGGTTCCTCACCTCCTTCCTCAAGTTGCTGGCCCCCTGCTGTCCCCAGAACATAGGAAAGACAAAAACTGGCCTCCCATCTAGAAAGCCTCTGCCTCTCTTTCCATTGCTTGTCCCTCTTCAGCAGGCAGCAAACCTGGGCTGAAACTTCTCAGGGACCTGTGCCCCAACACGGTTCTTGCTTTAAAAAACCCTCTCCACGTGGAGCTGCGTGACCCGCAATTCCACTCCTAGGCATCTGCCTTCAGAACTGAAAAGCTGGCTACACAAAACGCGCACATGAACGGACATAGCCGCGTGCTTCATAATTGGCCAAGTGTGGAAACAAGCTAGGTGTGTGTGCATCAGCGGATAGGCAAACAGAATGTGGTCAATCCATGCAGTGGACTTTTATTCAACCATATAAAGAAATGAAGTCCTAATATAGGCACAACCTTGAGAAAAAAAAATTATGTCAAGTGAAAAAGGCCGTTAAAAAAGACCGCATACTATAGGATTCCATTTTATGGAAGTCCAGAGAAGAAAATAGATACAGAAAGTAGATTAGTATTTGCCTAAGGCTGGGTGTGGGGTGTCGGAATGGAGTTCCTTTTGGGGGTGATGAAAATGCTGTAAATTTTGATAGTGATAATGGTTTCACAATTTGGAATCTGCTAAAGCCATTGAATCATACACTTTGAATAGCAGAATTTTATGGATAGAAGAATTTTATGATATTTCAATTTTTTAACTTATAAAAATCACAAATGCAAGCCATCTTCTTGCTTGAGGAGAGAATCATGCATGCAAAGAACTGGGGGGAGGGGGAGAATTTCAAGACCAGCCAATGTCTCGATGTTACTCCCTGCGTGTCAGCACCTCATTGGGCCGGGGAAGCCATCATGTACAGGGTGCCTCCCTGACCTGAGTCTAACAGGCAACACAGCTTTAGGTTGGGATCTCCCCAAAGTCAGACTTGCTTGCCCCCAGCTTTAACATAGGGCTCTGAACAAGTTGCAATGTCAGTGTAATGCTAGGGGTGAGCCGGTTAGAGGTCCCCTTCCTCAAAGTTTCCCCTACTTGTCCCCTGGCTTGAGCTGCACTCTGCAGCCTGCCCTAGCTCCCAGGTCCCTATGCCTCGCTCCGGGGCTGCCTGTCTCTTTGGGGCGGGGTAGACAGGGCCTGAAGATGCCACGGGGCCACTCTCTGGCCCTCACCCCTTGTCCTTCAAGGAAGGAGATCATCCAGAGTAGATGGGGGGATCCCTTGAGGCAAAAATGTATAGATAATGTCAATGCCACCAACCCTGGGGTCACTCTGTGAGGTGGCTTGGTAGCAGCAGCATTCTTCCCTCCCCTGGGGAGTGGAGGGCCTGCCTGGCTAACTGGCATCTTACTGCTCACGGCCTCTTGTTTCAGACCCACTAGGCCCTCCTCTTGAGGGCCCAAGCAGGTGCCCAGCAAAGGCCAGATCCAAGTGGCCACATGTGCCCTCTGGGCAAGGCAGCACACTGACTGGCAGTGGGATCAAGGTCACACAAACTGGCCAGGCAGGCCCCTCTGGGCGACAGTGCAGGCAAGGGGGGGTGTCCCTGCTGCTGCACACACACACCCCTTTAACCCTCCCTTCTCACCTTCACGTCGTGCCACAAATAAGTGACTTGGTCATTTCTCAGACTCCCTGAGGAAGGGGGTCCTATAAAGTCTGGGCCTTGGGAAGCGCTCCCTCTAACTGGCTGGATTAACCTCTGAGCCTAGTCCAGAGGAGGGAAGGAAGCTCAGTGCAGGCCTCTGCCGGGATTGGGAATTTAGAAAGTCAAGACCTGGGTCCTGGCCCAGCGTTACTCATGATTCCCTGTCTGTTGGGTCTGCATCCTCATCTGTCAAATGCAGGTAGAATTTCAGGTCCTTGCTGACACTCTCAGGGACACTGTGAAGGGGTGCAGGGAATGAGGGGCAGTGATGCCTCCCTCCATGATTTCTGGACCAGCTTCCAGGGTCTCCCCGAGGGCCTTGCAGCAGGAGCAGAGGCAGCCTGGGGGGAGGACCTGGAGCAGGCCCCTTTCTACTGTGTGGTGGTCTGGGTCTGGCAGGGCCAGCAGGGAAGGGGTGATGTTGCAGAGGAGGCTTCAGGGCCAGGGAAGAGCCTGGTAAGTCAGGAAAGCAGGGTCAACCAAATGTGGCCCCACCTGCCCCACAGACTCAGGGAGCATCCCCATTTTCACGGTGGAGAAACGGGCTCAGAGGGGCTGCCAAGTCAGTGTGTTGCTCAAAGCCACACCACTGGGAGGTGGAAGAGATGGGCCTCAGAACAGCGTTCCAGTGACAAATCCCACCACCTTGGCACTGTCGAAACTGTCTTGACATTATTATTCCATAATTTTCAATTACCCATGTTCCAGAGAAAGACTGTTGACCAACCCATTAGGTGACCAAGCCAATTAGTGTATTTCACTCTGGCTCTCGACTGTATCTGGGACTTATTTTTTTTCTTGGCAATAACATACCATTCAAAAGAAATTGGTTCGGGCTGATTTTTAGACTGCCCAGGCACAGCCCTGCCAGAGCAATGGGGGAGGGTGGGCAGGCAGGAATCCGAGTACCAGGTTCTCTGCAGTGCAGTGTCCCCACTCATGGAGACAGGCCTCTATTTCCCTGATGCCCGAAGGCCTGGCCCAACATGGCTCAGCCTCACCAACCCCTGGCCCCAGCGGGCCAGCGGGCCCCAAGCGTCAATCATGGCACAGAGGTTGGCAGGAGATGTCAGAGGAGCTTCCCAGACCTGTCCCTCAGCCCCTCCTTCCTACTCACAGGCTCTTTTTCCTTCTTCCTGCCTGTCTGGAAGCAGGGAACAAAAAGCCCCCTGCACACATTCAGTGCCCTTCTCAAGAACACAAGGTGAGGACACAAAAGGGACAGAGGAGAGGCCTGGTCAGGGCAGTCTCTTGGCTGACAGCCTGTCCTGTCCAACTCCTGAGCCTCCTGCTGCTGCTCTCCACACCTTCCAGGCCCCTGGCCTGACTGGATTTGTTATCTCTTCGCCTCTGTCTCTCAGTCTCCATCTCTGACTCTCTCTGCCTTCCCCAAACAATTGACTCCCATATCCGCCTCCTGACAGTCTCCGTCAGGAAATGGCCCTTTCCCCGGCCATCCTGGGTGAGGTGACAAGACAAGCCTTCCTCAGGCAGTGTCGCGTTTCACTGGGAGCAGCAGCAGCTCACCCTGATCACTTTCTTGGGCCAAGCACAGTGACAGGCAGGGGGTCCCAAACCTACGGCCGCAGCGGGTGCTGTGAAGAGGCATGCGATGGCCCCAGCACAGGCAACAGGAAGCCTCCTCAGCACCCAGACAGCTCCTGTTCCAGTGACGCCAGCTGTTAGCCATTGCTCCATCCGCCTGCCATTCAGGGCGCTGGAGTCTGGCCTTACACTCCCTGTCGACCACCCTCATCTCAGGCCTGACTAGACCTGTGACCCCATACCAGCCCTCATACGAATACATACCACACTCAGACCACACAAATACGCCATGAGCACATCGCACGCACAACACACCAAGTGCACGCCATGGCACACACCTTCCCCCGTGCATCCCTCTCACACACCCCTCCGTGGAAAAGAAGACCAAGTCAGCAGACCTGGGTTTGAGTTTAGGCTCTGTCAGGGACTTTCTTAACCTTTCTCGACCTCAGCTTACTTATGGTCAAACAGGTACAGTTACAAAGCCTGTCTCACTTTGCTGTCCTATGTACCAGGGTTAGTTGCTGTCATGTAAACTAAAATGTTGGCTATTATTTTCTTTCCCACATACCCACAGCCCTTCCCATCTCAGCTACTGATCCCTGGTTCATTCCCTCAGGACTTTGCTACAGCTGATTATTAAACACTTTCCTCCAGGTTTTTCAGGACAATAATGATGACGTATTCATTCTTCAAGACAGCATTTTCACTTGACTTGGGGCATCTGCACTTTCCTGAAAAGTGGTGAATGAGGAGGTGAAAATGTCATGCCCTGTTTACCTACCTAATCAAGGGGGGACATTGAGGGGGTCAGGGAACCTGGCGGGATGAGAGATGGCTGCCCTACCACAGGATCCTGCCTCTTTCTTCCTAGTGGTCAGTATAGTGAGTCCCCTTTCCCCCTCACACACAGCTATGTGCTGGGAACGGGCAGAGGTCATGATCAGCCATTGCCCCAATATAGCAGCCTGAAAACAAGGAAAAATAACCAGCTGCTGCTATCAGCAAAATCCTTCTGAATAAAGGAGTTATTCAAAGAAAGGGCAGGATGAGATGCTGAGAGCCAAGGGGGTCAGAGGCAAGAGTGTCCAGGAAAATGCAGCCTGACCTGAGGGGTCGCCCGAGGGCCTCCTTCTTATCCTCCTGTGCTGGAAACACAGCCAGTTCTTCTCGGGACACGTCCCATGCAGCCAGAGCAGGCTGATGTGGAGGTTGCTGTAGGCTCTCCAACTTTTCATAATCTGAGAATGTTCCTCCATAACCTTTCCTTTCCAGAACCTTTTTCTCTCCAATCTTCTCCCCACTGTTAGCCTTTCCAACTGGTCCCAGAAGAGACAGGCATCCTTCCTTAGCCTGAGAGTCTGGTTGTTGGGCAGAGTGTACCAAAAAGATCCTGACAGAGCCTCAGACACTCCATTCATACATTTGCGCGTTCATTCATTCATTCATTCATTCATTCATTCATTCCTGGGGACACAGGACCTCCAGCTGCCTGCTGTGAGGTCTCTGGGGGAAAGTCACCACTTAGACACCTTTCAGTGGGTCCAACCACAGGGCCTCCCTTTTGGACACTTGCTGGACACAGAGCCTGAGGTCTCTGCCCATAGAGGGGACACCAGATGACCCAAACACCTTAGCGTGGCCTTTGGTCCAGGCAGCTGCACCAGGCACCCAGCGGCTTCTCCATTCAAGCCTGTGACTCAGTTCCCTTGAAGATGCTCAAAGCAAATTCTTCTCACACTATTCCTGAGAGGGACCGAATAATCGTCTATAGGTAAACAACTTCAAACTATTTCAAAATGATATACAAGTATTAATAGGTAAAAGAGAAGTTGTGCTTTAATGCCTGCTGTGTGCCACCTCACATCGTGTCTTAGTCTCCCAGCCACACTGTGGGATAGCAATTGTCATTTGAGTAGACATCTTGGCATAATACATAGCTAATAAACGACAGAGCCTCTTCCACGATTCCTTTCCCCTCTCTCCAGGGGCATGGGGATGTTTTGGCATCCTGAGACCACCCAGTGAGCAAGGACCAGGTGGGGGCCCTTCATTCCAAGAGCTCTGGGCTCCCCTCTGACCTTGCCCCTCTGCTGCTGCAGCTTGGCCCAGTCGCTGTGGGCCCTCTTCACTTCATCTCTGGCCATCTCCCTGGTGTTTGCCGTCATCCCCCTCTGCCATAATGTGAAAGTGCTGGCCACGGTCATGGCGCTGGCAGGCCTGGCCATGGGCTGCATCGACACGGTCGCCAACATGCAACTGGTACGGATCTACCAGAAGGACTCAGCCGTTTTCCTCCAGGTGAGCCCATGGAGCAGCACAGAGAAGCATCCCGACTGCCTTCTCTCCCTTCCCCTCCCAGGGCAGAGAGGTGACTCAGAGCACCGGGGTCTCCATTCAGGGTGACCACTCCCAGCCAGGACACTCTGGTAGACACTCCACATCTCTGGGCTTGGTGGGGCTTTGTCTCTGAAATGCGTTAGGGTCCCTGCTGCTCTGCAGGGTCACTGGGCTCCATGTGGTGAGGGAGAGAGTTCTTTGTAAACCAAGTAGCTGGGAGCCTCCTCTCTGCAACTCTGTCCTCCTCTGTCCTCTGTCCTCCTCTGTCCTCCTCTGTCCTCCTCTCCCCTGCCCTCTCTCCTCCTCTGTCCTCCTCTGTCCTCCTCTGTCCTCCTCTCCCCTGCCCTCTCTCCTCCTCTGTCCTCCTCTGTCCTCTCTCTCCTCCTCTGTCCTCCTCTGTCTTCCTCTGTCCTCCTCTGTCCTCCTCTCTCCTGCCCTCTGTCCTCTCTCTCCTCCTCTGTCCTCTCTCTCCTCCTCTGTCCTCCTCTGTCCTCCTCTGTCCTCCTCTGTCCTCCTCTGTCCTCCTCTCTCCTGCCCTCTCTCCTTCCTTTCTGTTCCTCCTAGGTCTCCAGTTTGGCTCTCCCTTTTGTTATGCCCCACCTTCCCTTTGGGTTCTTAGCAAGTGGACGCTCCCAGTTGGGGGCTAAGATTTAAGAACTGAGAGTGAAGGAGTGAGGGAGGGGATTGGCCACCGTCATCAATTTACCCCTGACCCAGAGAGTACTTAAGAGGAACTGCCCCCTTCACCTCTCCATTCTGGGGTCTGGACCCTAGACAGGGCAAAAGGGTGTGTGTTATGTGGGTGAAGCCTAAGACAGCCCCCGTCTATCCACAGCCAGCCCCCATCTATCCATTTCTCTCCCCACAGGCTCTCCACTTCTTTGTGGGCTTCGGGGCTTTGCTGAGCCCCCTTATTGCTGACCCCTTCCTGTCGGAGGCCAGCTGCTTGCCGGACAATAGCACCGACAACATCACTTCTGGCAGCCACCTCTTCCACGCCACGAGGGTCCGGGGCCAGCACTACGCGGAGGTGTGGCCTCAGTCTAACCAGACACTGCCCAGGCCTCCCCCACGGGATGGGGCAAGTACCCGCGTGTCCTATGCCTTCTGGATCATGGCCCTGATCAATGTGAGTGTCACTGGCTGGGCTGGGTGGGTTGCTGGTGGACACACACCAGTGCAGACCGGTGCTAGTCCATCTGGTTCTGGGACACATACTGGGGCTGAGGTTGCCCTAGAAAGGCAAGAGGAGAGAACTGACCCTGGGGGCTTCATCTGAGCACAAAGGGGAGCTCAGGAGATCATCTCTAAGGTCCTTCCAGTGTGACATCCTGTGACTGCAGTTCTCAAGGGAGATAAGTCAGATTGCAGATTAGCACCCTGGAAGTCAGGGTTGATTTCCAGGTCATTGGGGTCTCATGGAAGACCAGCTTTTTTCCTCAAAGACCCTGAGGCAAACCCTAGCACAGCACTCTGGTAGCAGGTGGGATTGCCCTGTGCCCTCTGCTAGGTAGGCTCCTGCAGAGCCCAGGGATAAGCAGGATGAGCCAAGGCTGCTGTGGGGGAGCAAAGATCAGCTTGCTGTGGCTGGCTCACAGCACCAGCTCTGAGTTCCCCCTGCCAAGTCAGCACTGACTGGCCCCTGGCTGAGAACTTCCCCCATGCGCTGCAAGGAGAGTGATTCCCTCATCTTAGCCAGACTGGGGCAGGAGGGAGAAGTGCGGAGACCCTCGACCCAGTTCAGTGGACTGCAGGGAACACCTGTAGCAGCCCTGGCCTCCTTGCTTGGTCCCCGATGGGCTGGGGGTGAGGACTATTCCAGGCTCATTTGCCTGACCAGACTGGAGCTGCCAGTGGCTTGTTCTTAGGACCTCTGTTCATGCTAGGCAGACCTGTCACCCCAGTAACGAGTAGGTTTAGACAATGTGGCCTCTACCCGACTGTTGCCTGGTCTCAGCATGGTGTCATGTGAGCTGCATGAAAGGGCCTTTGGGACTGCCCAGGGCCACCGAGCAGCAGGGCAAGGGTGTCATACCGGCACTGGCTCAAGTGCCAGTCTGCGCTGGCAGAGGTGGGCCAGGCCAGAGTCCCTATCCCCAGCTCCATGGTGGCACTCGCCCCCTCCCTCTGCTCCTTCCCTTTCTGCCCATGCCCATCATTGCTCTGGAAACAATGTCCCTTGGGCCTGTGCCCTCCATGGGAACCTGTAAAGGGAAGGGGCACTTTCAGTACAATGTCTAGGGTGAGACTTGAGGACCAGGAAACTGGAGGCCCAACTTATACCCGAGGCCTCTTTTCTCGTGTCCTGTGAGGTGCAGATTGGAGGCACTTCGCTGCAGGATTTCCGGACTTTCCCATTGGTTTGTATCTGAGATAAACAGTCCACCACAGAAGAGAGTGGCTGTGCATATGCGTGGGAGCCTGAGACAAAGCATGTACGCGCACACACAGGCTTTTTCTGACTTGGAAGGTGGAGCCCGCCTCTTCTGAATGGGCTTCTTGTAAAGTTTAGGCGTGGGATGTGTTCCTGCCACAAAGCCGGCCAATCCTCCGTGACTCTCTTCCCACCCCCACCCCCGCCTCCCTGGGAAGCCCACCTGATCCCCCAAACAGCTGTTTCCCCTTGGCTTCACCCTGGCCTGACCTGCGCTGTGATTTCCTGTTTCCCTGGTCAGACAGGAGGGAGGGCTTCGTGTCCCCAACCTGCCTGGACTCCTGAGGCAGGACCCTGTCTGCTCCCACTTGGGCCCAATGTGTGACTCTAGTGCCATGGTGCTAATGCTGACTTGAACTTAAAAGTTTCGGGTGTGAAGGAGGTTCCCAAGGTGCCCACAGGACACACGGGATGTTCAGGTGACTGGAGAATGCTCGTGTGAGCCCTCCTGCCTGCAGGGCAGGGAGGCCCCTCAGCAGGAAGGGCAGAAGTCAGACTCTCAGAGGAGCTTCCCAGCATGGAGGTGTTTAGAAGCAGGTAGGGCCCTGAGGGAGGTGGCAGGCCCTTCTCCAGGCAACCACCGAAGCAGGAGACATTTTTCACTGCTCTGGGGAGCTTGGGTAGAGCCTTCAGCTTGATGTAAATAGCCGTCGCCCTAACCTTGTGTGTATGTTGCTCATGGCATGTCTTCTTCAATCAAAAGAAGCCCGTGTCTCTGTTATC
Source organism: Solenodon paradoxus (assembly GCA_004363575.1). NCBI lineage: Eukaryota > Metazoa > Chordata > Mammalia > Eulipotyphla > Solenodontidae > Solenodon > Solenodon paradoxus. The sequence continues at coordinate 216,683 of RJWH01000923.1, forward strand.
CAGTTTAGACAGCTAGTCCCGGAGGACAGCCATGCAGTCAGCCCCTGAACTGTGGTCAATACTGGATAGAACAGGACACCCGGGCTCCAGGCCAGCCCTGCTGCAGTCAGCTGTGTAAGCCAGCACTAGGCCTCTGGGTCACCAGCTTACCGCTCAGCTCTCTTCCAGCTGAGTGAAACCTTCCGGCCCCGTTTCCTCATCTGGAAAATGGGCATAATAACTCCCCCCTCATACATTTTGTTTGTAGAGCTGTGACAAACAGGTTTCATATGACCCACCTGCATGCAGCAGAGTGAGGGCCCGACGCTGGCATCATTCCGGATAGGGTGTTAGAAACAAGTTTCTCTCTCTTACTCCTGTGCCAGCCAGCACAGGTCCGGTGTGAGTCCAAGCTTTGCATGTGACAAGTCCCTGTTTTTTCAGGGAAACCTTGTGGTTCCTGGTTCGGGCTGAGTAGCAGTTACACCAACTTTGCCCTGAGTATAGTAGCTCTCAGATGGGCACATGGGAAAGTGCAGCCCGGGACCTCACAGGCGCTCTATGAGCTCTGCCGTGTGCAGCTGTAAGCAACAGGCCAGGTGTGGGAAGGGGGAGCCTGCCCCCCAGGGCCCTCCTGATCCTCTGCCCACTCCCCAGCTCCCAGTGCCCATGGCTGTGCTGTTTCTGCTGTCCAGAGAGCGGCTGCTGACCTGCTGCCCCCAGAGGAGGCCCCTGCTCCTGCCTGCAGATGAGCTCGCCTTGGAGACGCAGCCCCCTGAGAAGGAAGACGCCTCCTCTCTGCCCCCAAAGTTTCAGTCACACCCAGGTGGGGGCTCAAATGTACTTTGTACTCATGGCCCCATGCTGAGGCTTCCCTGGCAATCCCTCCCCCAGGGTGAGCAGAGATTCAGGTGATAATGGTTGGAAAAAACCTTGGCGCTGTGGTCTCCAGAGGCGGGAGATGGAGCAGCCTGGCCAAGAGAATGAGGAAAGCAGACTTCTGGCTCCAGGTTCTATTCTGCCTACCTCCACCTGGGTAACCTTGGGCAAGTTACTTGACCTCTCTGAGTCTTGTGTCCACTAGCGCTGTGAGATGGACAGGGGCTTTCCCTTCAGATGGCTGAAAGCTAGAGAAGGTTGTAGGCAGTAACTGTCCCCCAATCTTCCAGGACTTTCCTCACCACCAGCCACTTCCTTGGGCTTGCCAAGAGGTGCTAAAACTCACCTGCCCTTCTGCCTCCTCCAGGGCACGAGGACCTGTTCAGCTGCTGCCAGAGGAGGAACTTCAAAGGAGCCCCTTATTCCTTCTTTGCCATCCACGTCACAGCGGCCCTCGTCCTGTTCATGACGGATGGGATGACGGTGAGCCTTCCATCAGAGGCTGCGCCTTAGTCGGGGGGCAGGGGGGGGGCTCTTCCCCCGAGACTCAAGTCAGAGGAAGGCAGGAGAAAGAGTTTCGTCGAGGTTTCCTAGAAAACTCACTTCTAGTCGGTCATTCAAAAATGGAGACTGAATCTAAGTCCTAGGGAGGTTGTCTCAAGAACAGGCCTCAGAGCATGGCCCCTATCTTCTGCTTCAGCCAATTGTTTTTATTTTCGTTAACTCTGTGGATGAGGTCTATCTGGCTTGTTAGAGAGCGCAGGCTACCCACATTATTGTAAAGGACAGAGCCCTAGTCCCCCAAGTAGAGGTCATGCCATGGAAAACTCAAGGGCACTCTGTTTCCTGGAACACCTTCCAAACCTGGCCTTTCCCAGGCACGTCCTAAGTAAACTACACACAACATTCAGGCCCAGCTCTTCATTCCACCAATGAACTCTGTCACACTTTTTAGTGCCTGTTTCCAGAAATACCTTAGGATTAGATTAGGACATTGCTGAATGGCTGATTGGTTAACTGATTGCCGCCTGAGGGACTCACCAAATAGAAGACTTTAAAAAACTTCAGTGACCTGGTAGAAGGTACTCATGGCAGTACTGGCTGACTTCCAGGTCTCCGTGTGACCTTGGGCAAGTCGCTTTTCTCTGCCTCCTCACCTGTAAACGGAGATGCTTACACATACCTTTTTTAAGGTCTGGCGCCCTTCAACAGAACTCTGTGGAATCCTCAGAGACAGGACGTGTAGCCGAACCCCACTCTGGTTGAAGGGGGAGCAGTGTCTTTGTGCACAGACCCCTGGGGACTCCCTTTGGAACCCCGAGGCCTCAGCTGGTGGGGTCTGTAAGCTGTGAAACCCGGGGTCTGTTCTCCCTGGGGGCTACTGTGCTGTGTGGCCTCGTCTCTGGTCCACCTACGCTGAGCCTCAGGGCAGGACCAAGCCTGTCAGCCCAGGCTTCCTTTTTAAGCTTATGTCTAGCTGTGCAGCTGTGCTCAGGGGGCCTGTCTCTCCACAGGGGGCGTATTCCGCCTTCGTGTACAGCTACGCTGTGGAGAAACCACTATCCATTGGGCACAAGAAGGCCGGCTACCTCCCCAGCCTCTTCTGGGGTTTCATCACCCTGGGTCGGCTCGTCTCCATCCCCATCTCCTCCAGAATGAGGCCAGTCACCATGGTTTTTGTCAATGTGGTAAGTGGCCGCCTTTCACCTCTCTGAGACGGGGAAGAACCTGTCCCCTCCTGTGCACACCACTGCTCCGGGACATTTGCTCCTCTGCCAACAGGGTGGGGATGCAGAGAAGAAGAGACGCTGGTGGGGCAGCGATGGAAATCCACCTGTGTGAGCATGGCAAAGTACCGTCTCCTCTCTGGGCTTCAGATTTTACCCATAAAAGGAAGGGTCTGTAGGAGGCAATTACGGCCAGCTGGGGAGTAGATTCCAGGTGACAACTGCCAGAAGCATGAGGATGCAAGTGCTGGCACTGATTCTCCCTTGCTCATCTTGGTGCCCAGCTGGTCAGAGCCCCATGGCCAGTGGAGGCCAGGGGGCCCCTAGTTTTCAAATCCCCATCTGAACAGGGGCCTGGACTTTTATTCTTTTCAAAATGATTTATGTATATGCTTTCTTATTAAAATGTACATACATTTCAAAACAGATTAAATCAAACAATATGGTGAATATATGGATATTCATTATATTATCATTATACATATGTTTATATATATCTACTATATATATTTGTTTTATTTCACATCGCTATAGGCTTTTTAAGATATTAAATTCACACCTTAGTCTCTGTGCATTTCACACCACACCCACCACTAGAGTTTTAGTTTCCTTTACTACTCCTTATTTTTCTGTTTTGATTTTTTTTTTCAGGCCAAGAAAAGAACATAATTTATCACATTAAATACTTACTTCCAAAGAAACTCAGGAGAGTACAATATATCGGATATTTCCAAAACAATTAAACTTTAAAATGAATATAGTAGAACACATAAAAATCATATATAAGCTTGAGTCACAATTCCTTAATTTAGAAAAGTTAAAAATTGGAGTTGTCAAGAATAAGGTAACTAAAAAGAAAAAACTCAACATGAAGAAAATAAGATTCAAACTTGTGGATAGCATTATCTTTCCAAACAAAACAATATCGATAACAGTAAAAGTAAACAGGATAAAATATTAAGCACACAGGATTTAAGCATAAAAGATAAATTTGAAACTTGGCTCTGACACTTGTATATTATATAAACTTAGGCAAATTTCTTGGCTTTAATTTTCTCATCTATAAAATGGAGATAATGAAATCTACTTCATAGGCTTATCTTAAATAGATAACATATGCCAAGTTCTTGAATAAACCCCACAGAATAATCATGAGAAACTGAAGAGGTAATCAAGAGTCTCCCTAAAAATAAAAGCCCGGGACCAGATGGCTTTTCCAATTTGTTTCACCAAACCCTCAGAGAAGAATCAATACCCATTCTACCCAAACTCTGCCAAAATATTAAAGAACAGGTAACAACTCCCAAACACTCTCCATGAGGCCAACATCACACTGATACAAAAAACTGACAAAGACTTCACCAGTTAAGAAAATTACAGATCAATATCTCTAATGAACATAGAGGAATAGGTCTATAGACCTATTTTTAAGTGGGGCTTCTTTACACTTTATATAGTGTCTTTTAGTAATTTTTATAGAACTGGTTTTATGGTGATAAATTCCTTTAACTTTGCTTATTGGAAAAGCTTTTCATCATTCCTTTAGTTCTGAATGATAATCTCACAGGGTATAGTATCCTGGGTTGAAAATCCTTTTCTGTCAGTCTTTTGAATGTATCACGCCATTCCCTTTTGACCTGTAGAATTTCACTTGAGAAATTCACTGACAGTCTTATGGGGACTCCTTTGTATGTGACTCATTTTTCTCTGGGTGCTTTTAAGATTCTTTATCTTGTATTTCTGACATTTTGATGACTATGTGTTTAGGTTTATGTCTGCTTGGGTTTCTTTTATAAGGGACTATTTGAGCTTCCGGAGTCTGGAGGCTTGCTTCAACCTTCAGGATGGAGAAATTTTCAGCTAGTATTTCTTCATATACAGTTTCTGTGCCCTTTTCTCCCTCTTCTCCTTCCAGGACCCCTATAATGTGAATGTTGGTTCTTTTGATGTTATCCCATAAGTCTTGAATGCTGTGTTCTTTTTTTTTTTTTTTTTTTGCATTCTTTTATCTCTTTGCTTGAGTGCATTCCTCTGCCCTATCTTCTAGCTCACTGATCCTACTGGAGGCTTCATCCATCCTATTCTTGAGTCCCTCTATTGAATTCTTTAGGTCAGCCATTGTGCTCTTTATTTCTTTGACATCTGTTTTGAGCTGCTTCATCTCTTCTCTCTCTCTTTGTTGTTCTCTTTTTATTCCTTTATTGTTTTCTTGATTTTCATGAGTATGTTTATCACTGTTGCCCTGAATTCATGCTCAGGCAGTTTGCAGGCATCTGTTCTGTGCAGATTTTCCCCTGGGTTTTTGATTGGATCCATCATCTCACATATATTTCTCTGTGTTGTCTTTGCTCTGTTTGGCCTTCAGTTTATGTTTCTGTGGATTAGTTTTCCTGCAGTGATGGCCTTGTGTAGGGTACTGACTTGTGCTGAGTAAGCCTCGATCTTGGTTTGGACATTGGGATTTCTTGAGTTTTGTCCATCACCAACTCGTTGAAGTTCTTATGTGAGTCCTCTCTTGCTGCACAGCAGTTCAGTCTGTGGGGTTGGAGTTTGTGTGGAGGATGCAGGGCCTTCCCCCAGCGTCCCAGCTCCCAACTGCAATGACCACCTTCATGCTGGTCCACAATCAGCAATCAGGCTGCAGTGCCACCTCCACCCACAAGGTAGTGATAGTGGGTAGTGTTGAGTCTCCCTCTGGAAGATTCTCTTCTTCCTTTAAGCCTGAGGGTGGGATTTCCAGTGGGTGGGTCCTGCAGCTGTGGGGCAGTATGGTGGGAGGGGGTGGGAGGGAGCAGGAGTGAGCAAGTCCCCTAGCTGCCTTCCAGTTATGGTGGCACCCAGCATAATTTTCTTGCTGGGCTTCCTGTTCACACCACCTGGGGCACGCAGATGGACATTTTCACCTATCCTTTGTTGTCATTATTGCTGCTGTGTGTCTACAGACTGGGTGCCTGCTTTTCTTCAGTATTTATTTCTGGAAAGTAGGTGAATTCCTAGTTGCTCTGTGGAGAGAATGTGAGTCTTGCTCTTACCAGGTTGCCATCTTGACCAGAAGTCTCAAGGCCTGGACTTTAAATGGTGACATTCTCCCAGATGCTTCTGAAGCATCAGTCTGACAGGTAGGCTGGACTTCAGATACTGGTCAGTCTGGGAAGCATGAGGTCTTGTCCTGAGGGAAGGGTTAAGACTCTCTTGTCCTGATATGTGTCCACATCACCATCTACAGCAAAGGGCCGGGAGTATGGATTCCTGTCGGGTGTCTAGCCTGACTTCCACCAGGACTTGAATCACCTCTTGAACCTCCTTTCCAGGGTCCACAATTCGCATATCAATAGGTCAAGCAGACAAAAGTTAGTAAAATTCGAGACATTCTTCTGAAGAACACAGAACATTAACAGCTGTTGAATCAGCGTGGAGTTTACAGGTATTCACTGTGTCATTTTTATTTTATAAAGCAAATGTTGAAAAGTTTCTAAGAACTGATGTCATACCATCTAAATGGCCTGATTGCAATGCAGTTAAGTTAGAAAAAAATTTTTTTAAATATTTTAAAGCCCATTTTTAATTAAAATCATATTTCTAGATAATTAATGGGCTACAAATTATAATTTAAACCAAAAAATACTTAAAACCATAAAATAATAAAAATGTTATGTGTCTAAACTTGTGGAGTATATCAAGATTTATAAGGTTTTAGGTCTTAGTTCTTACGTCAAGGAAATTTTAATTTATTTTTTTCTAAAGAGAGCAGGAAGAAGCATTTGAAGGAGAAAAGGAAGGGAGAGAAGGAAGAAAGCGCTTTACTTGTTTGTTTTATCTTTTGTTTTCTGTGCCAGGCCGGGGTCGCACCCCAGTCCTTGAGCTTCATGAGGTCCGCGTGCCAGCGTCTCCGCGTCCTGAATCAGAAACACGTGGAGCACATTAGGAAAGTTTTTGAAACTCAGGAAGCTAATGAGTGAAAGATTGCTCTTAAGATTTTATAGGAGAATTTCTTTTTAAACAGAATATACTCAAAGAAAGGACTAAGAGGCAACCTTCACATTTTTAATTAATATATAAAAGCACCACTAAAGGCAAAATTATTTTTAAACCAAATAACAGCAACAATAAAAATAAACAGCACGCACGCATGCGCAGACTCGGAGAGCAGCATCAGCCTCCAATCTCTGCTGTGCGGGCGGAGGGTTGCTCGTTCCTAGCAGATCTGCTCTCAGAATGGCACTCTTGGGGTTGAGTTTCCAAAGGAGAAGGGCTTGGGAAGTTATGTCGGAGCTACAGAGACCAAAGAGCCCCAAGAAAGCCTTTTGGACTGGGCCTTGTGCTGGCTGGTGACCTTCAGGAAGAGACTTCTGTTCACTGTCGAGGGGAGGTGGTGTGGGGAAGGCGCGGTGGCGGTGAGAGGAGAGCGAGGAGGCATTCCCGGGTTGGACAGAGTTTTGTTGGACCAGAAGCAGGGTCACATGGCCTGTTTGTAGGACTGGATGGTGGAAGCGAGGGTGCCATCGAGGGTATCTGTGAAAATGCCCGGATGGGATGAAGAGCAGTGACGGAGGTGGGGCCACTAACCTAGTGAGGAGGGGGCCCCTGTTCCAGGCAGCTGGGGTGACTTGACCTGAAGCAGAAGGGCCCCACAGGCTTGGGGTGCTGAGGAGCCAAGGCTGAGCCATTGGCGGCTGACCTCTGCAGGACACAGGCTGGCTCCTCGTGAGCAGGATGGCTGGGGCTCTGGGTTGTACAGAACAAAGGACCTGAAGCGCCACGCGAGCCTGAGTGTGGGTTTTTTAAAAAAGAAAGTCAGATTCCTGGGTCTAACCCAGACTTTGTCACCTACAATGTCCAGGGGGGAGACCTAGCAATTATAGTGAAGAAACCCCAGCGGGGTTTGTCATCAGCAGGTTTTGGGGAAACGCTGTCCTGGAGCAAGTGATCCCCAAGTCCACCAGACCCACTGTGGGGGCCCTGAGAACGGCAGCCTGCAGCAGATTCTGATCCAGGAGTGTGGGGGGGAGGTGCCGGGGCTGTTTCACAGCTTTTCAGGTACTTTCTGTGGGTGCCCTGCTGGAACCACAGCCAAACAGCCCACAAGCCAGGGCTGTGTCTGTCCAGGCACTGCAACTGACTGCGGGTGTCCCTTTATCTCAGCGGTCACACTCACTCACCCTGCTCCTGAGTCTCAGCAAGCGCTTGCTGGTTACAAGGGGGCTCTCCGTGCTGGGCCCTCTGGGGACTCTGGGATGCTGACTGCCTTCAGGGAGCGTCCAGTTGACTAGGGAAGAGGATGGGCAGGCGAGAGGAGAGAGCCCTGGCACAGACTGTGGGAGGCAGGCTGGGAACGCCACAGCAGGTGGGGAAAGTTAGTGGGAGTAACTGATTGGTCATGCTCAGTCTTGTCACCAAGGTGAAAACAAGAGAGACAGGTATTTTTAAAACTTCCCCAAGTCTAGACAATTTAAGGGTGACCCTTGAAGTCTTGCCTGGAAGTACATGTGCTCTGTTATGTGGCTTGGCAGGTGACAGGAGCAACCTCATCAAAGTCCTGGTGTCTTCCCAGGCTCATAAACTGAGAACTGAGCTGGCACCCTCAGGACGATGCCAGGCTGGACTGGCAGAGGTCACGCATTCCTGACAGCACGCACTGCTGGGTGAAAGGCCCCACTGGGGACTCCCTTGGCAGGAGCATGGCAGGCAGGGTCGGGGTGGGGAGCAGGCAACGAGGGAGAAGTAGATTCTGTAGGGTTTTGTATTTTGTACTGTGGGCAACAGCCCTTGCAAGGTTTTCCAGGAGTGGGACATGGTCCACTTTGCATTACAAAAGCACACCCCATTTGCTTGTGAAGAATGAATGGTAGAGAGGCAGGCGCAGAAACAGGGGGACGCCGTGTTGCAATCTAGGCGTGACAGTGGCAGCTGCTTGAGGTGACAGGCTGGATTGCAGACATCCACACATGTGACAACGTATTTTGGGTAGAGCTGACAGGACCTGCCATTGGCTGGCTGTAGGGATGAGGAATGGGAGTCCAGGACTGCCTTTGGAACAGCCCCTGGAGATGGGATGCTTTTAACTGATGTGGGAGCGTAGGTTTGGGGAGGAAGGGAAAATTTGTTTGGGCCACAGTGTTTGTCATTAGTGACCTCTCAAAGGGGCAGTTAGATTTGTGAATCTAGAGTTCTGCCCACAGGTCAGGCTGGAAGGACAGATTTAAGAGTCGAGGTGTGGAGAATCGGGGAACCGATGTTAGGCTAAAGTTGATAACTCCTTTGCTTTTGTATTATTTATTATTGCACAAAAGTAGTCTTTTTAGCACCCTATTGTGAAGAGAATAAGTTTCCTACAGCCTCTCACTCCATATAAGCAAGTCTACCTGGGAAAGACTGTGAAGCCCCAGGCATGAGTCTCTAGGAGATGGTGCAGCAGACTGGGAGGGGTCAGGCTGGGGGCTCACAGATTGCAGTTTCAATTAGGGCAAGTCCCTAATTGATCTGTCTGAGTCTGAAAGCCTGCTTCTCCCTCGTCTGCAGAGTTCGGGGGGTGTTAGACTGGTACGAGTCCTTACACACCTTCTAACTCTAGTCTATGGTTTCATCTTGTTTTTTTCTAGAAATGGACTCAGAAGATTTTTACCTCAAATCCGTGGGTTTCTACAGCACATCCTTCTCTCTGAGACGTTCACATCAGCCCCCACAGAACATTAGGACCACTGTTTGTCTAAACGTTACAGTTTAGAGCCCCTTCATGCTGGTTCTCTGCTACTCCAGTGCGGCTTTTGCGATTGTTCCCTTTTTGCAGATTTGGAAGCTTGGGTTCAGAGATCAACTATTCTAGGCCCAAAAGTCAATTTAAAAAATAGTGCTTATACCAAGGTCTTCTGCGTCCAAATCTTGTGTGCCTGAATTTCTTCCTCACACATTTTCCATTGAAATGGCTTAATATTTACATAAAAACATATATAAAGAACTTAGGAGAGGGTTACTTTAATTAATGTAAACGTGCCCACCAGGCCCCTTCGACCCTCCGGGTTGGACTCTGCCTGAAATCTACGCAGAACCTAAGCCACGCTGGTAGCCAAAGTCCCAGACTCTCTCTTCCTGGGAGGTTTGCCTGGATTCCCAGAGGTGGGGACCCTTTACCACTAGGACCCCCTCTCTAGAGAGCCTGGTGGCTTTTAGGCAAGTAGAAGCTGCGCCTCTTCATGAGAAGTGGACTATCCTGGCCCCAGGCCGGGAGGGAATTCCCGTTAAGACCTTGGATTAAACAGTGTTTTCCTCTCCAAACGCATCCTCAGGGGTGTGTGCTGGTCATTTGCTGGGTGTGGCAGGAGCGTCCTCCTCACTGTCCGCTTTCCTCCGGGCGGCCTCGTGGGTGCGCTTCGCACACCGTCCACAGGGGGGCGTCCGGGGCCCGGCGCTGCTCCGGGACGGGAAAGGCGTGAAGTCCCCAGACCACGCCCGGTTTTCCCCTCCCTGACGCCCTGACTCTTCCCGGGTTCTAATCACCTTCATCTCCGCTCTGACAGGTGGGCGTGGTGGTGACGTTCCTGGTGCTCCTGGTCTTCTCGCACAACGTCGTCTTCCTGTTCGTGGGGACAGCCAGCTTGGGCCTCTTCCTCAGCAGCACCTTCCCCAGCATGCTGGCCCACACGGAGGACATTCTGCAGTACAAGGGTGAGCTGCGCCGCCGCCCCCACGTCCCAGCTGTAGGTGTGGGACACCCCGCGGAAGACCCCTGCCCCACCTTCTCACAGACATGCATAGGGGCTTAGGGGGTGACTGACCCGCATAGCCCCGCCTCCACTTTATCCCGCGTCGTGTCATTTCAGGTCCCAGAGAAGCAGGCCGCTTCTCTTTCCCATTTTCTTTTTTCCCACAGTAACTACTGACCCACAGCTGGCACTTTGTGTAACATGCATGTGCGGAAACTCCAAGTTCAGAGAACAGCCGAGTTGCAGGGGAAGTGATGGCACAGGAAAGTCCTGACATCGCTAGAGGCGCCGTGCTTTGCGGTTGTAAACGGTCAATACAAGATCAGAACAGCTGTGCCCACTCTGGGTTGTGACAGCGTCTTCTATGTCAGAAACCTCTCGTTCTCTCCACTAGCCTCTCTCCTTTCTGTGGCCTCCCGAGTGCATGGCGCAAAGATGCTTTTTTTATGAGTTAATTAAAAATAATTATGCCTTGAAAATTTAACATCTCCCATAGAAGTAAGTAGAGATGCCCTAGAGTGTTGGAAGAACCAGCACGGAAGATGAGCGATTTCTTTGGAGAAGAAGTGGGGTAAACTGGTCTATGCATTTAGAGCTGCACCCAACTCAGCCACAGGAATGAGGGGCAGGAACCCAGATGGAGCCTGGAAACCTAAGGGTGATCACCAAACCTCAAGCGAGTAAAGGAAGCAATGAACTAATGCCGGCATCACATGTCACACAGTATGCGCCACAAGTTTTGCTTTTGTTTTTGTTTAAGAAAAGGCATGGGCAGGAATGAAGGTGAGTAGGCAGGCAGGCAGGAAGAGAAAAGAGGAAGAAGCACTTTATTTTAGTTTTATTTTTAATTTTATTTGTTCACACTGGTTGCTTCCCCTGGGTCCAGGACTTGAACCCAACGGTATGTGGCTTGCTCCTCTGGAGGCAATTGACCTAATGCTTCTCCGCCAGGGCATGCCAACGCCACAGGTTTTAAGCGATGAGCAAATGCTAGAGTTTAACAATACATTATATTGGTTGGCTGCTGCAGATAGTCGCCATCCACTCCCTTCCTACAGTCCCTGCCTGAGTGTACCTGTCATCACTCACCTGCTTGACCAAGATGCCCAGAGCTTCCCAACTTCTAACCACCTCCATCCCTGTCCAGGCAGGGCTTGGCAGTCTTCTTGCCCTTAGCTTTGCCTCCATCAGGGGTTCAAACACTGGTTCTACATCAGAATCACCTGCCGTGCTGGTGGTGCTCGTGCCTGGCCACAGCCCCACAGTCGGCTGTAGCTGGTCGAGCTGCTGGGTGACTCCCACAGGAGCCAGGGCGAGAACTACCTGCTGAGCGCTCCCTATGCTGCTGCAGAGGACAGAAGACAGATGACTGCAGAACAACGCATCACCTGCTGTGGGGCTCTGTTCTCTCTAGCTGCCCCCTGCCCCCATTCTAGCCCTGCTGAGTTCCTTGTTAATCCCTGTTGGCACACAAATGGTTTCACTCAAGGCTTCATACCGATGTCATCTGTGTCCTCTCCTCGACAACACCAGCGAGGGACAAGGGCGAGAGCATGGGCTTTGAGGTCATCAATAGACTTGAGTGTCTGTCAGTCTTGCCTTCACACTTTGGCTGTATGATCTTGTGTCATTCAGTTTCCTTCCCTTGCTGCGAAATGGAGCTACAAATACCCACCTTTCAGGATTGTTTTACGCATTCTCAAAAATGTAAAGCTCTGACTTACCACAGTGCTGGCTCAAAGGTGTTCAGTATGTGTGAACTCACCAGTACCCTGGTAGAGCTCCTGACTCATCACTCAGAAAGGTTTGCTGCTTTTCCTTTTCCCGGACCAGGTCTTGAACCCTGATCCATGGGCTTTATGTTTGTTAGCTGCCGAGAACAGGAGTGTGCCAGAAAAGTGTTTGAATGCATGGATGGGATGGAGAATGGGGCTTACTGGAATTCAGAAAAGGGAGTGATCAGAGAAGAATCCAGAGATGGTTTCACAGAGGAGATGGATGGAGCTGGCCCAGGATTTGGAATGGCAGAGGGAAAGGAAAAGCATTCCTGGGAAGGGTGGGATGGGGTGTGAACATTGTGAGAGCGAAGGCAGAGACAGGTAGGAGCATAAGCCAGCCTAAAAGGGGGTTCAAGCCCAGAGCCAACAATGATGATCATCTCTGTTTATCAAAAAACACCAAGTGTAAGCAGACTTGGCCACTGTGCTGAGTCAGGCCTGGTCTGTGCCAGTGAACTAAACTCAAGGCATAGTCCCCTCTGGGGCTCACAGCCTAGGGGAGGCTACCAGTAAACAGTGGGGTTGGTGACAGTCGGGTGCAGGGACTGAGGATCCACTGAGAGGGACCATTCATCAGGCTCAGGAGCAGGGGAGTATAGACTGCTGCAGAAAATCCCAACTAGGAGTGAAAGGGTGGGCCGGAGTCTGCCCTCAGGAGGCTCCCCAGCCCTGAAGCTAAGGTGAGCGTCCTAGCTGCAGGGGAACCACGAGCTAGGCAGTGGGAGGTGAGTCTGCGCTCTCACCTGGAGCATAACAGGGCCCCGCAAGCCACATGAAAGCACCAGACTTTCTCCGGAAGGTGTGCTGAGATTTCCACAGAGAATGGCCTGTCTTCCAGCGTTTCCTGCTGCAGCACTAGGCTGGGCACTTACCTGTATCGGTGACCCACACACAACCCTGTGAGGGAGTGTGATGGCCGATTCACAGGAGGAAACCAGGGCCTAGAGAAGGGTGAGAGTTTGCCTAAGATCACAGGGCTAGTAGGTGACATTGCTGGGCTTGGACCAAGCCTGACTCAGACGCTGAGGCTCTGAGGTCTGGGTCTCCTGGCCACACTGGGCAGAGGTGCGTCTGGTCAGTGTGACAGCAGGCGGGGAGAGCACCACTGTGCTCAGCACAGAAGCCCGGCCTGGAAGGCAGGTGGCGGTCACTTTGGAAAGGGCCCTGAATGTTGGCTGAGCAACTTGGAGTTTACCCTGAGAGCAACTGAAAGTTCCACGAAGGAAAACTTAATGGCAGTAGGACCTAAGTACCCCACCCATGCAAAGTTAAGTGCTGAAGTCTGAGAATTCTTAGGCACCTAAAGTAGTTCTCTTAGGCAGCCATCCCATTTTCCAGAGGTTTCCCAGGAATAACCTGGCTTATGCCAGCTGACGTCTGTCTCCTTGGCGTGCTTATACTAACCCAAATCTTGTCTTTTGGTTAGGCTGTGCGACCACAGTGCTAGTGACCGGGGCAGGAATTGGTGAGATGGTCCTCCAGATGCTGGTTGGTTCGGTATGTGGGGAAGTCTGGGGGTGGGAGAGTGGGGGGGGGGGAGCCCCTCCCACCAAGGAGAAGGTGTAGCCAACCACCTTCTGAACCCGAGCTTCCCCGCTGGAGCACCCTGCAGAGCTGCAGAGCCCCACTGTCTGTTACCTGTTTCCGTTTTCGAGCCAGTCTGAAAGCTGAACCTCCAGCTGTGGGGCCCAGAGACGTGAGGAGATATGTGGTCAAGTCCAAAGCAAACACCAGCGCGCCTGGGAGCAGGGTCAGAGGGGCCCATGGGAACACTCAACCCAGGAGCCTGGATGGGTCTGAGCTGCCATCAGTCTTTTTCCACCCCTCTACCTACCACTCCCACCCCCGCCCTCAGAGCCTCCAGCTTCCCTGCCCAGCTCCAGCTCTCCTCCAACATACCTGCGCTTCATTGGCCCACCTGGAACAAAGATACCAACGTCAACGCTGCTTTTTATTGACGACTATATTGACGACTATATTTTATATTGACTCCCCTTCCCACAAAGGATACTGAAACTCAGATAAATTAAGCTTACTTGCCCTCAGTCACACTTCTAATAACAGCTAATGTTCAAACCTAGCTCCTTCATTTCTCCTAAGCCCCTGCTACTACTCAATTCCCCTTTCCCACTCTGGCCTGGCTGGACAGGACAGAGAGCTACCTTACAATACCCTTTACAGTGAAATGATGTGGTGTCTGGGGTTTGCCTCAGAGTGATCTAGGGCAAGGAAGGAGTGGGGGACAGAGAAAGCTGGTCTAATTGCTAAAGCAATTGGTCCATGAGTGCTCTGTAAATATTTTCATATATGTTTTACATTTTGCAAAATAAAAGGTCAGACATTCTGGTATGGAAACATCTGCAACATTTTGGTACAGAAACACCACTAGACTTACAGAGATTTCGCATAAGTTTCCAGACAGTGCTGAAAGGCACTGCAGGGGGTCACCGAGTCCAGCCCTTGCCTTAGAGCAGGATCTGCCTCCTCCAGAAACCTAACCTTGAAATGGGGGCCAAGCCCCCCCCCACCCCCCCTTCTCCATCTGTCGGTGGGATGGGTCTCCACTTGACTGAAAATCCTGCCAAGAGTCGGAGAAGGTAGCTTCCTCCCATACATCTTCCCACTAGGTTAGGTCCTGATGACCTGTGTCTGTGTTTTCCCTCCGGCAGATATTCCAGGCTCAGGGCAGCTACAGTTTCCTGGTCTGTGGCGTGATCTTTGGTTGCTTGGCTTTTACCTTCTATATCTTGCTCCTGTTTTTCCACAGGATGCACCCTGGCCTCTCGTCAGGTAAGAAAAAATTCTGTGTCTACACAAGAGTCGGGGGCCGTGGGGGGATGTTATGGATCTTAGCACATCACAAATAGTGTTTCTGTTCCAAGTAAAATGCAAGGAAATGTTTATTTTTCTACAGCTTCCTTTCCCCCTCTTCCTGCTTTGCCATGCGATTGTCTACAGGGGGCTCGCAGGGCAGGAGGGCAGGGGAGGCTGACTCATGGTTTCTCCATTAGGAGAGGGGCATGGACTCTGAACTTGGCTTCCTGCAGCCCACCATCTATGGAGCTACGGGCCAAGTGTTTCTTTCCAGCCGGGTCAGGGTGCTGAAAGGCAGAGCCTGGCTCCTTGGCTAGAATGAGGCCTGGCAGCCTTATTGGCCATCTCTTTGCAGTTTAGGATTTTTGACTCTAGTCCAAATCTTCTTCAATAAGAAGTCCTTCAGTCCAAGTGGCAAAGAAAAGCTCATTCAGGGCAGAAAGGGCCACAGCACAGCCCTCCCTGCCCTTCCAGCCAGAGCTCTCCAGGGGCTTGGCACCCGTCCCACTGTGCCCGCAGCCACTTTAAGAGAAGGTGCCCAGGCAGGGGCCTGTCCTCTCATGGAAAGCAAGCTAATCACAAAAAACTGAAGCACCAGGTATCCCCAGTCCTAGATTGCTCACAGGTAGACATGGACACCTTAAAGGCCAGAAGAAGGCCCTGCTGCCTACCACTAACCACAGCCTTGAGGTGACAGGCTCCAGTAGCTGCCTAGCCCAGCACTCAGCACAGAGCTTTTGCTTAGGCCACGTGTTCAAGAAATATTTGCTGAATATGAAATGAGTAACACTGAACGAGTTCCCTATTCATCCGAGACAAAACACTATATGTTCCTTAAGCCCTAGGCACCGTGTCCACAAACTGCCTCTGCCAACAGTTTGCTGGAGCGAGGAGGTCTGACTTTTCTCTTTGCTCCCTGATCAGCCATAGGACGGCTGACACAAAAGCCTGGGCAGCTCTCAGAAGGAGTCCAAACTGCTGAAACATGCTCCCTGTTCTCTCTTCTGTAGTTCCTGCCCAAGACAGATCACTCGGAGTGGAAAACCCAGAGTGCTACCAGAGGTAGAGCTGGTTAGGGGAGGCAGGCGAAGACGGAGCGTGACACAGACCAAACTGTGAGAAGCTGGGGACGGCCGGGGACATGCTCCGCACCTCACATCTGCTCCCCGACATGGCTGGGTCGCAGAACTTAAACTGAGCTCTGTCCAGCTGCCCGGGCAGGAAGAAGACAGCCATATCCTTCAGCCCACCTGCTGCCTTGTGCATGGGCCACGCCCTGGCTTGAAGATCACTCTTAGTGTGGAAAAATGCTCTCTGATCAACCATTATATGTAGATTTACTTTAAGTTAATCAAAACCGAGCCCAAGTTATTCCCTGGCATGCTCAATGGAATTATGTCCTTTTTACTTATTAATAGTCCGAAGTCCCTCAACTTTCTACTGCTATCAGTCACTCATCTGAGATCTGAAACATCAAAATGGCCCTCTGTAGCTCGGGAGTCTTGGGCATAGGCTATGAATGCCATGGACCCAGGTTTGAGACCCAGAGTGACGGGGATAAAAACTAAAACATCAAAACGAAAAGTTGAATCTGGCTATTTTGGAGACACTACTTTTGTGGTATGCTGGGCTAGCTCACACCATTATAAAAGCTGATTGTTTAAAAAAAAATCCCTCTTAAATGGAGCCATTATTAAAAATTAAATTATAGAAATTTACAATTAAATTGCATTAAAACTAAGGAAATAAATAATCAAAACCCATGACTTCCTACATTTTTTAGATCTCTACTCTGAAGGTTATCACTATTTAAGGTGCCCGCCACTCCAGCCCTGCTCTCAGTGGTGGCAGCTTGAGGCAGCTGGAAGCATTTATTTACACCAAGAAACTGGCAAAAGCTACACATCACAGCTCCCCACACCCTCCAGCCAGTGGTCAAATATTTACAAACATCACTGCTAATAATGCCAGTTTGTCCAGAAGTCATCTGGGAGGTGGGTTGGATCATGTTTCTCTTTACTGATACTGACTAGCTTGTAAAAGATACAGACACAGCACTGAGACTCTCAAAGATATCTCATTTAAATTGTGTGTCTTCTGTAGAGGCCAACAACTCTACACTCTGTCAAGGTCTTTTTACAAAGAGTTGGGCTGACTGAACAATTACAGCTGCTGTGTTTGAAGACAGTGTCTGTCTGTAACAGCTCCTTTCCAGAGAAAATCCTGTAATAATACAAAAAGAATGGAAACTTGTAGCTACTTGAAGAGGCTAAGTAGTGGCATGGTTTTTCCAGTGACCGTATGTTCCTTTATCTGTTCTTTGTGCAGACAGAAATGCGTATGTATCCATACAAAGAGGGGGTCACAGTTCTCAGTAACATGTGCAAGTGGTGCGGTTCACATCCCTGACGCTAGAAGGGACATCCTGGGACACGGGGCTCTATCATGCACGCCAGCTGTCCCTGCCAGCAGCATGGTGTGGTGAGAGTATTGGTCCCAGCTCTGGCCTCACCATCTAGCTGCGTGGTCCCAGGCAGACCACTGAGGTTCTTCCACCCTCACGTTTTCTATTAAAGTGACATTTCTAAAAGAGTGTTACCCTACCTTAAAGGAGTTCTGAAAGAACAATATGAATTTGTCTATAATTACTCAATGCCTGACACAAAATGCTGAATATATGTTTGCAGTTTTTAAAACCTCCTGCTAAGCAGCTGAGAAAGTGTGTTTGGTCCATATTTACTGTTAAGTGAAAACATTCAAATTCTTTTGAAACCTTGTGGCCTTGGGGTATAGTTTTACTGTCTGAAAATACTTCAAAGTGTTAGATGCCAGCCCAACTTAAATGTGCAACTCAGCGATAGGCAGACTGGCCTAGCTGTTTATTTTCCTTGTGGTTTTTCTAGGAAGCACCCCTTTTCT
Source organism: Solenodon paradoxus (assembly GCA_004363575.1). Classification (NCBI taxonomy): domain Eukaryota; kingdom Metazoa; phylum Chordata; class Mammalia; order Eulipotyphla; family Solenodontidae; genus Solenodon; species Solenodon paradoxus. Next base: position 234,479 of record RJWH01000923.1, read on the forward strand.
GCAGATTTAGAAATAATCAATGGCTGTATCTAAGGTGATCATGATTCATTTGTGAATCCAGAGAACAAGGTTGGGACAAATCTAAGAGTACCTCTCCTAAATAAAAATTTAAAATTACGTGTGCTGTTTACCCATGATGAAATGACTCTTTTATGTAAGTTCAGAAGCAAATGACCTAATGTTCCCCAAAATCTCTCTCTCTCATATAAGTCCACATGGCTGATATTTTAGAAGAAACAAAATTCTAGACAGGACTGGGGATCACTATTCCCTCTCACATATAATAACTAAAGGCAGGTAAGTTTTTATACCACATGTCAAAATCAGCTAGGGTAAATGGGGCTTTTCCCTGATCTCCTTTTAAGAGTTTTGACATATCCGATGCTGAGCAGTCACCCTGCTCTCAGATTTCACCTCTGCTGTTTGGATGCAACAATTTAACCCATAAGTCCACCAGGTTTGCTGAAGAGTGACATGACATGAGGTCTTGTTCAGAGGATGCACTTAAGTCATTCAGAAAGGACTTCTTGCGGACCTGCTGTGTTCAAGGTGTGGACCTAGGTATAAAGACACAGTGCAGAATGAGAGAAGTCCTTTAGACATGGACTAAACAAAGAGAACATGCCACCAGATGAGGGAAAACTGAGTGCCATCAGAAAACAAAGCAGGGAGGGAGATGGGAAGAGAGAATGTCGAGAGGCCCTGAAAGGTCTTTCTAAGGAGTACCGTTTGTCAGAAGCCTAAATGACGTGCAGAAGCCAGCTGTCCAAATACCTGGGAAAGATCAAATGGAGCAGGGGACTCAGCAAGTGTGAGGAACTTCAACCCAATATGCCTGTAGTATTTGAGGAACAGTAAGCAGGACAGCGTGGTTTCTGTGCGGTGAGGAAGGAAACGGGTTAGCGTGGTAACTGGGGCCCAATCATGTAGACAATGGTAGCAGTGTGCATTTCTCTGGAGTGCTGTGACATTGAGGGCTGTGAGCAGACAAGTGACATGGTCTGATTTACATGTTTAAACAGGCCCCTAGGGGTTGCTTTGTAAAAGAGACCAGGGACACCAACTGGGTGACAACTGCAGTAGATTATTTAAGGGACAGTGACTTGAACAGTATTGATAGCAGTGGAAGTAGTGAAATTGGATTAAAGCTATACTTTGAAGGACACCAGGCAGAATTTGGTGATAAGGTTGGTGTGGGATTGAAAAGGAATCAAGAATGACCCCAAGGCATGTGACTTAAGTAACAGATATAAGGTGAGTTCAGTTAACCCTGGAAACCAATGGGGGTGCTCAAGAGTTCGCTTTTGGACATGTTCATTGTTCATGATGCTACCTGGGACGTCGAGGCCGCAAGAAATAAAATCTAGAGCTTTAAAAAAAAAGTCAAGCCCGAAGATACATTTTGTGGTCACCGACGTGTTTAAGCCAAGGGATTGAATGCACAGAAAGTGAAGAAGACTGAGCCCTGGGGTTCTTTAACATCTAAAGGTTTGAAAAAAGAAGAGGATCCAGCAGAGCAAGAAGCTACAGACTAGGAGGAAGTTCAGGAGAATGCGGTTTCCTGGAAGGTAAGTGAAGATGAAGTGATCAGCGCTGCCCTGGGTCCCCTGAAGACTTAAGCTCAACCACTGAATTCGGCAACATGGAAGTGACCTTGACTAGAGACAAACACACCTTCAAGTGACCGTGGTTTCAAAATACCTGGGAATCCAAAAGTCAACTCTGACGCTCCACCAACCTCCGTGACAACCACGCTTCCCGCCGTGTGTACGTGGTTCCAAATGATCCTTGTTTCCAGTCATTATACACATACATCCTCTCAGACTTATTCCAAGCGAAGGCACCGCCCTAGATTGCCTGTAGTTACGGGGTGTACTCCAATGAACGCACTGCTTTCCATCGACAGTAAGAAATCTTGAGGCAGCGCTGGTGGCTCAGCTGCAAAGCTGCACCCGAGGCACCACCGTCCACATGCAGCCAAAGACCTGGCTTGAGACCCGATTCCTGGGGCGAAAGGGTGGAACAACTAAATAAATACAAAGCTTCTTCCTCCTCTCTTCCTTCCTGCCTGCTGCCTGCCTGCCTCAAAAAAAAATAGGGCTCACACTGGTATAGCAGCTGTTGGGTCAATCGCCTCCGAAGGATACCCCTGGGTTCTAGTCCTGGGTTGAGAAGGAAACAACCTGAGTGAACAACTAAATAAAGATGCTTCTTCCTCTTTTCTTCCTGCCTGCCTGCTTATTTGCCTTCATTCCTGCCTGCACCTTTCCTACAAAAAGATAATATATATATACACAGATACGGAAATAGATATACAGACAAAATTGTACAACTGTTAATGATTATCTGCTACCTTATAATGCCGTCCCTGGAAAGGTATACCCAATATTAGGGTATTAGTCATTAAATACATCTATAAAACAGTGATTGAAAAAGATATTATCCTCTTAAAAGAGGATGTGTCAGCTGTCAGGTAAGGTCATTTACTGAAGGACATAAAATGTCTAATATTCTATGCATTTTGAATCCGCATGGGACTCCTGTTCTAGGAAACACATGTTGAGAAACCATGGTTTTAGAGACTCCAGCTGTCCTCACGAGTGGTCATCACAACACACTGACCACGGCTGACTGACTCACATGCGAAGGAACAGTTCAGCAAGGTCGTGAACTGCTCCCCACCCCCTGCAGAATCTGTGAGTCTCTCTGGCTATTTCTACCTACTGATATAGAACAGGCCTTTCTGATGTGATTTTGCCACCTATTAACCCTACTTGGCCTCATTATATTTTATCAACCCAGTTCTGAAAAGTTCTAATTTGATTTGCTAACTCAACTGGAGTCTCCAGTTTGTAATCTCAAAACCTACAAGAAAAAAACAGTGCCTAGAGAAGATATAAACAAGTTGTTTCTTACAAAGTCTAGAATAAAAAATTTGTTAAAGGAAAGGTGGAGGCAGGAATGAAGAGAAGTAGGTACGCAGGAAGAGAGGGGGAAGAAGAACTTTATTCTTCCTTTCAGTTGTTCACACTGGTGGTTCCCCCTGGTCTGGGACTCGAGCCCAGGAGGTATATGGCTTGCTCCTTCAGAAGCGACTGACCTAATTGCTACTCCACCAGGTGGGCCCAAATTTTTTTTTAATTTTAAAAAACAGGTTCTAAAATAAAAATAAAAGTATTTTACATGGCCAATATTTTTTCTAGCCAGTCACTTCTCTTTCATTTCCTTTTGACATAAACAATCATTTTACTCTCCCCTTTTTACTACCATCCCAACCCAGGCATTAAATATTTTCCTGTAGATACACGCCAAATACACATCAAATGGAGACCAGGTTTTAATGATAGTCAACCAGAGAAAACAACTTTTCATACCCACATTTAGCAAAGATGAAAATACAACACAGAGACAATATTTAGGATGTGAGAGGAAGGAACTAAATGATCAATTCAGAAAGTCATTTTGTTAAAAATATTTATTTAAAAAAATACAATTGTCCATATGTAGTTGCACATATATCTATTACCATCTATATAATTTTGAATTTTAGTAAATTTGCTACAGTGCTTTCTTAAAGCTGGCTTGCCATTGTTTTATACAATAAAGCAAATTCCTGTCAGTTCTTACAGAAAGTTTTTTTTAATCTTTCTAAAAAAGATGCACATTACCACTACAGAATTTAACAGTTTTTGCATAAAACCTGAAGTGAAAGAAAAAATGACCACCTGACTAGTCATTCAGAGCAACCCTTACTGTGTCTGGTGATGTACTTTCTCTCTTAAAAGCAGCATATTATGAAGCCCTCAAAGTACTATCACTTCCTCTTCCCCACCTACCTAACCTCTATAAAGTTTCTCTGCCACATACAGATAAACTCAGGACTCTAGCTATATCATTCTCGTAATCAACCTTAAAACAGCCCTGTGTTTCCCAGGAGGTTAAGTCAGACGGCTTAGCTGAAAGACATGGCAGTTTCCCCCGAGTTGCATCAACTATTAATGTGGTTTTAATAAATGTTAGCAGTTATCATTGTTTTAATTGCTTTTTAGGAAAAACAGGGAAAAAATTATTTTACTACCTTGAAGGTCTTGCTAATATAGATTACACTGACATTAAATCAAGTTATCAATGACTCTTTAATCCATTCTTCTGGGTGGGTGTACATATTTAAGCATTAAATTAATATGAAAGTGGTGGATATGTGATATTATGAGATAGACATCAATAAGGGGGAAAGTAAACAATGAAATAATTGTCTTATCAGCTGAGTTGATCTAGGTTTGAGGACAGCACTCTGACAAGTTCTTAGTACCACATATCCCAAACGAAGACACTGCATGAAGACGACAGCTCTTCTGGCCAGAGCCAGCAGGTGCTTTTCTTCTGATTGGGTGGACGAAATTCAAGTTTATTTTTCAACATCATTTAATTTCCAAGTGCTGTCCACACTTGAATAACTAAGTAGGGCTCACAGAAAAGTATTTGTTTTTCAAAACACAATGCTATACATTATTTTTTAAAGTTCACTTGATTACTTGCTATTAAATAAAGGGCATAATTCCAAAAAGAAAATTTTAGTAAAAAATGCATTCGCCTCAAACCAAAGCTAACCAAGTAGCAAAATGACTGGACTGAGTTTCATATTTAATCTTCCCTACCCACAAAGATAAATGAAACTGCTAGAAAGTAAAAGTGAGGAAACATGACTGATTAGAAAAGATCAAACGACCAACAAAATAGGCTTCAAATAATCAAAATTAATTATAGTCACTTCTTGTTTCCTTTCTGTACATGTATGCATCTTAATTTCATTAATACTAGACAGGGAAGTTTATAAAATATACTATTTTATCACATAAGCTAAGAATGTAATGTACATATAAAGGCCATAGGTAATACTGCCCTCAAAAACAAAAAAATATGAAATGTCTTAGAAGGGTCTGTGTCTCCTACATAACAGACAATAAGCAGCAAAGATTAAACAGAAAAAAAAAAAAAAACGACTGGATAGTTTACAAAGTTGAGTGAACTCCACTGGTTGCAAATCATTAAAAAAAAATCATACATTTATACAGAGAATAGTAGTAAAACCTGTAAATTATTTGAAAACATCTTAGTCCAAAAAACATATCCTGCAGAGCCTAGAAGAATGGCTCATTGAGTAATCCATTATCCCTTCTCCAAACATTCTTAAATTCCAGAAAACATAAATGAGAAATAAATCTCACTTCCCTGACCGTCAGTATCCTTAAATTGAAATTAAACAAAATTATCATTAAGTGCTTCCAGTTATTAAAAACAAAACAGTGCTAATAATGATGCCCCCCCTCCCCCCCAAAGTGCCAAGTGATCTGATACCAGTATATGGCATTCCCACTCCTAAACTCCAGGCATACTTGAATCAGCTAGAACTCTGGCCAGGCACAGGGCACCCCCACCCCCAACTCCGTCCAGAAGATCCCAGGCCAGTCTTAACATGGCTCATAATCCTTGATGGGACAGTAACCAGAATGGGCTTTATGAGATGGGAAACAGCACAGCTGAGAATATTCAGCCCAAAATACTCTGCAGTTTCTGCTAATACTTACTATGTACAGTTTAAAGGGATAAATTAGGCTACAATACCAGAATTCCTCTATTGCTACCAATCCATAGTCAAATCTGTATTTAGAAATACTTCTAGTATAAACCTCCTCTCCGAGGAACTTAGAAACCAATATAGTAAAAGATTTTACACAAACGCAAACGCAAAAACAGAAATTTTAAGAAAGAACATCCTTATTTGCTCAGTAATATATCAACATAAAAGAACAGTTTAAGATGTTTTTGAAGTATATCACTTGTGATGCTATATTTCTAAATGTTAGCAAGCAATTAGCTTTTAAGGCCTATGAGTCTACACATTAAAAAAAATGAAATGTGCAAGGCATTACATTTTAAAAAGTGACAACTGCAAAGTGCAGTCATTTTTTTTTTTTTTAATTTCAGTATAAAAAAGCCTAGGAGCCATCCTAGAGGATACATAATACATGTTTCCTCTGAAAAATAGATTTATTTATACAACACACACACACATACACACTCAGTCAATTCATCAATATATATAATAAACACACATATAGTGCTCAGTCAATAACAGACTTGGGAAGAAATACTCTAGTCTCCTAATTAAATGTTTAAAAGTAAACTTTAAACTTTATAAAATTTCCTGATGTGTAATATACTCGAAAGATTACAGAGTTCAAGACTTCTGTGATTGAATCCCTCATGGATTTTGTTAGATTCCATTTTAAATAATGCTAACAGTAGCCTGACTCTCCTGGTTTCTGTAGGGACCTTGAGGCCACATGCCCTCTGACACATATCGCTCTGGAGTTCCACCTCTCACAATGACGAGGTACGAACGTCAGCACCCTAGAAATTGCTATTTTCTGGCAGGTTGTCAGTCCCTCACTACTTTTTCCCCCCCAGAAAAGTGGCTTGAAGAAACTGCCAGCTTCAAATGGAAGATTTATACAACATCAACAACTCCCCTTTCAGATTTGCTGTTTACAGGTCAAAACATGACTCTCATACTAACAGGTTCCACCAAGTCCAAGAAATGAACTACCTTCTTTTGTTGCTTTATACAGTACCACCCACAAGAATTCTAGATTCTAAGATTATAACCTCAACTTCAGTAAGAAGAGTTCTGATGACATAACAAGGGCATCTTATATCAGCATTAAAAACAGTAACAAAACATTTATCTGTTGACCCAAAGCCAGGAAAATATTTAACAGAATACTCTTCCCTTTCTCAGGTCAAGTATCTATTAAAGAAACACAATTACAGGTTGACTTCCACTTCATTTACCTTCTCAATTCCATTTTAGAAATGACATACTCTGTCATACCAACAGGTAAGACTATATCATAAATTGTCTTAATTCTCTTGCTGATTTGGTAATCTGATATTCAGAATCCCAGCTTTCTACACAGACGCCTGCACTCATCTCAATACTTGATCACACATCTAAAAAGGCCTCAGACAAGTCTAGATTTCTGGCCTAGGCAAATTAGACAAATATACATAGTAAATGAAGTGATAAACAGAACAGACTCATCAAGAAAAATGTTCCTTCAGATACTGAAACTTTTAAATTAAAAATGTCAAAAACTTATTAATGCAGCAAGAAAAGAGGTTGTTATATATTTTAGCATAAAGTAAATTAAAATTGGTAAAATATAACATAAATAAGAAGTTTATAAGCAATGTAGTATAATAAAAGTAATTATAGTCATACCTACAAGAAAGAAGAAAAGAGGTAACAGACTCAAAAGTCACGTGCATAAAGCTCTAAACATTGGTGAATTGAGTTATTTAGCAACTCATGAAAAAGAATGGGGAATTTGAGAACACCCATGACGAATTCTCCTGAAAACTTCCAATGTATCCTAGAGATTTTACATGAAAATCAGATCAAATATGTAAAGGTTTTCTCCTTTGTCACAACAAAAGCATCCACATCCAGATTAGACTGGAAAACAGTTTCCTGAGTCAGGAGCCTTCCGAGGGTGCGTTACCAGAGGACGCACAAGACAATCTACTGGGCACACAAAGAAAATGCTCAAGATTTACTTTGTATACCATCCTTAATTTCTACCTTTGCATATGTCCCATCATGTACATGTTTCTGTGGCATAGCCAGCAGTGTATAAATTAACATATCTGTTATTGTGGAATTTGCAATAGGGAATTTGTGTTCAAAAACTCTTAGTGATCCAGCTGCTCTTTAAAAGGTCAATGAATGCCTCTAGTGCCCTTACATCACTAGAATTACACAAAACTGCCTCTTGGAACTTCAGAATCATTGCAGACTCTAAGAAAGATGAAACAATGTTACTCGAGAAGACACCAAACACTGACAGGTGCAAAGAGAACGGAAGCGACACTTGGGACAGCCTGCGGTCACAGCTCCAGAAGGCCAAGCCTCTGACTCATTTTCCCTCTGAGCCTAAGTGACACACAGTAGGAAGAAAACTAGAAATTATGCTAGATTCAAGTCAGTCCTGACTTTGAAAAAAAAAATCTCTAACATAATATGTAGTTTTTCCAGTTAAAAAAAAATTAAGGTCTTAGGTTTACTTTCCTCACCAAAATTTGAAAGAAAAAATCAACCCTATATTTTAACCAACAAGATGTAGAAAAATTTAAGTTAATACCCTATATTTTTAACTCTAAATAACTTAAGATTGACCTTCTGAGGAATTCTGGATTCTTCCATTATGCATAAAATTAAAAAAAAAATCAAGGGACAGTTCTACCTTTATTTGAACATAAAATATGCCATGAGGAATACAGTATCACAAAAGGACTGTGACAAACCATTTAAAAAATACTGATGCCAAACATGTGACCTTATATTTTTTGTAAAATCAGCATATGAACAAGAAAAATTACTTTAGAAATATGTGCAGATCTATCCAAGGGGTGGGGTGAGTACAGTGGTCTGCTGCCTGAGTGTGTGGCTCAGAGCCCACTCTGTCTATCCTTTCTTCAATTCCAGGGCAGTGGCTTAAAATCAGGTACAGGGGGAGTAATTTACACCAGGGAAATCAGCAAATGCCATAAATTGAGGGCTTTTTTTCTTTCGATGAGTCTGGTTATTAAACTATTTCCAGTATACCAATGAGTGAACAGGAGCCAGAGCAGAAACAACCTGGGATAATTACAGCCAATATCTCAAAACTCAATTCATCCTGTTCTATTTTAACTTAAGCCTACATTTTTTTTTTTTTTAATGCACACGAAAGCCTGGCAGTGACTAATAATGAGTACTAGTCACAGCTACCAAATATAAGTCTCGCTGGTGAATACTGATCTTAAGTGGTATTTTGATACTAAGAACTGTGTAGATGTTCGGAAAAAAAAAATGAAGCTGAGATTTTTCCAGGAAGGAGGTAGTTTACAAATAGAATGAAATGAGGTTGTAAACTTTCATTTAAAAAAGGAAATGGACACAGAAACAGACACACTCAGACAGACACACACACTCTTCCTCAGATTGATTGATCTCAAAGAGAAAGCAGAGCATCGGCAAACTCAAAAGACCTCACACCTTGCAGAGGCTTCAGGGACACGTTTAAAGACAGAGGACTCACTGAAGCTGGTCCCTGGAAGTTGCTTTGATTGAGTTTTAATTGTGCCCTTGGTTTCCAGGCACGCCTATGCTTAGACAATCAGTTATCAAAGGTATTATCTCAAACCAATGGCTCTTCTTCTTTAATTCAAAAAGACAAAATACTTTTGTGTTTTCGAAATTTTAAATACTTAAAGTCATCAATATTTACTTGTTTAATACAAAATGTTAATTAACCTAATAAAACTATTCCAAAGTGCTGCTGAGAGGTCTAGTTTCAAACAGGTATGCAAACTAAATAATTCATTATGGGAAAAAAAATCCAATACGTCTGTTCCCCATCTCTACGAACACTAGCTTTCAACACTACTATTGCACATGTCAGGAACAGATTTTTCAGCTGATAACCACAAATGAACGTAACAGGTCTCCAACACTGCCAGCATAAAGGCATCTCCCTGAATATCGCTACTCTGCAATTAATGAACCAGCAGAGATGTCTCATACAAGAGCTTCTCTACACTGTCCATAAATAAATTTAAAGTGAATGCTATATACCTGGAAGATGTTGGTTTGTATCAGTGTGATTCTGAGCCCTCAAGTCCTTAACTCCCTCATTCCTTTTAGTTCATATGATTCAATCACTGGAATTATTTCTAGGGTTAAAAGACAAGGTAAATGGGCAGTGGTAGTGGTGGTGGCAGTACATAACTTAATCCTCAACGTTAAAACCAAGTGTTTCAGAAGATTCCACTAGAATACTGGTATCAGTTCAATTTGGGGGATCAACAAATCCACCTGTATTACCAGGCACTGATTACCAGTATTTTACTAATTTGGTAACGTAGAGACAAAGGGTTAAATTTTTCACTACTAATATGAAGTAACAAACTCAAAATGTTCATACATCCAACCCTATAGATGAGTATTTCAAGTAAATTTGGCTTCTTCCTAATATTTTTTAAAACACAGCTTTACTCACAACAGATATGGAAATTTCACTTTGCTTTTCATCTCCCTAACTTTAAAACTATCACAACCTTTAATAACCTTACATTTAAGAAGATAAATATACAGAAGAAAGTGGGATAAAATGCACACTAGAGAGAATGAGTCCTTCACACTGGGGGTCTTCTAACTGGAAAAAGCCCACATGCTGTTTCATGTTACTCAACTTAATCTTTTATTCAGAGATGCCTCAAATTTTCACAGCCAGGATCTGCCTAAAAGCCACCATTTACCATGCTATCCTCCAAGGGTACGTAATCATACCACCCAGAGAGCAGACAATATTTCTGTACTAGATATCGGGTCCCCTATCCTCAGTGGTTCTAAACACTGTATTAAGCCACAGGTTTAAAAACCTTCCTAAGTTAAAATACACTAGTTCGATGCTCTCTCTGGTAGCAGGTTCAGACAATATCCCCACCCTGAATAAATGTAAATAAGATGCCTTTTGGTGGCAATGCTTACATATGTTAGAGCAAAAGCAAATCTCCCCACTGGTACTCCTCCAATCTTACTTTGTGTAAATAGGAATTCTTTTCCCTCCACCACTTATGCACTGTTCATTCTTTATTCAGCAGAGTTCACTTAGTCCTAAAGATATGACTAATTTCATTTAATATTTCTGTAAATGATATACTCAAGAGGCCCCTGGTGCGTAGGCACTTACCCGGTGGCTGGGGCATAGATGATGTAAAGCCCAAGGACACGGGCTCTAGAATGGAAGTCTCGACCCTGGGCAAGGGGGAACAACCAAAAATAAAAAATAAATAAACTTTAAAAGTGCTTCCTCCCTTCCTTTCTTCAAAATACTATTCCTCCTCTCTCTTCCTTTGCCTCTTAAAAAGAAAAAAAAAAAAAAAAAGATGTATTCAAAGCATTTCCCATCCCCCCATCAAACACAGGAGTAACTTTATTCTTAATTGCTCTTGCAAAGCATAGCTGCTAAACCCCACCCAAATGTCTTTAAAACAAAGCTGAAAATATTAAAAAGAAACAGAGTGGTGGGAGTTTAGACTCCAATTAAGGCATTTTATACATGGTCCATTCAAAGGGAATCCTAAAAGGCAATGGAGAATGGCAAAAATCACAAGTCTTTTATCAGAACTGTGAAACTATCACTTGCTCACTCCAAATATAATCATGTTGACTGTCTCTGTTTCTTTATCTCTGGTTCTCTCATTCCGTAAGTGTACAGGTTATGTCTTCTGTAGATCTGGGGAAAATGGGCCAGGGGTAGAAGGTCCATCCAGGCCAGACAGAGTGAATGGCCCATGACTGTTCAGTACGGAAGGAAACTGAGAAAGAAAATAAAACACATTATTATCCTATTACTCAACTCCAACTTTCACTTTCCGTCCTTACTATATTCCCTGAGGCAGAACACAGAGCCACCTGCAGCAGCTCATGGGACAAAGACAGTAACTGTTTATTGTGGAAGAATATGTCATAACAAAAGCTTTTATCTTGATGTAATGGAAGAAAGGAACCTATACCATCTTTCATGTCGGAAAGTACACAGCTTGCACTTAACCTCAAATGAGATGAAATGAGGTTTTAAAAAGTTCAGTAATGACAACATACACTATAGGATATAATTCAATTACAAAGCAAATCTGACTGTCAAAGAGATCCAAAAAGAGATACCCATTGATTAATTCTACTTACAGCTGGTACAAACAGTTACAGGATATTCATCCTAGAAAGGGGTCTCCTGTCAAACTGAGATTCTCCCTTTCTACAGAGCTTGCAGGCTGAAGACATATGAGCACTATGACTTCACTTAAGGACTCAGACCCTCCAATTATCAATTAAAGGCAAAGGAAAATGTGAAAATAAGGAAAATTTTCAGCACCCTACAAAATAATTCATAACTTTTTACAAAAAAAATCTGAAGTAAAAAATTATTAATTTTCTTCTTTTTCCTTACTATTTCATTTCTCAAAGAACTGATGAAAAATTAAATTACAAAAGGAAAGAAAATCTCCCAGGGAGTCATCCCTAAGCAAGTGAATGAATCAATCACAACAAAGTCTACAGTTATAAAATCTGGATGCTTTGGGAAATATAATGGGTAAGAACTCTTAAGGCATTTCCTAAGATTTTGGTTAAGATCTAACACAAAATTAATCAAAAATATTTTTTATATATTGATAATTCTGAGAGAAGGGGGAAATGGGAGTATTTAATTTACTAATCTCAAGAGTTTTCTCTACTTTTTAAAATTTTTTCATTAAAAGAGGAAACCTATAGGCAAGTCCCTACATGAATAGATGTGTGTGTACTTCTTTTCTAAACTAGGAAAATTTGTGTTTAAAAAGACAAAAAAAATGGGTAGGCTCAAAATCTACTATAGTATTAAACAAATATTAGTGCAAGTAAAATGTATATAATAGTAAACAATAAAGCAGAAACTTTGCTGTACTTATCTGAGCTGTTTGCTGGTCAGAAGATTAACACTTAGGTATTTAAAAAATAAATCTAAAGAATAATTTACTAAATGGAAGTTTTATAATGATTAAACTGAAGGGTAGGAAACTGCCTGTTTGCTTCTTTCTTCACTTACCACCTCCTAATTACAAGATAAGCTTTTACGTCATTTACCTGGAAGAGTGTGTTAGCACCTTGCAGTCTGGCTGGACTGAGGGGGGCAACAGGGCTGAGGGTGCTCCAAAAGTGAATGCTGGAGAGCAGGGGGCTCGGAGTCAGTAAGATGGGTGTCTGCAATACACAAAACAGGAATACTCACTAAATGACTTATGAGGGTTATGTTTTATCCATGTAACAATCCATCAACAGGCCTGAATTCGAATACTTTCCTGTTTTCCACTCTAAAAATCTCCCAGTCTGAAATTTTATCATGAGGAAATATTCAGAAGTTATGTTCACAACCTCAGAAAGACAAAGGTCAAAATATTTTCTAAGCTGTCTTTTACAGGGTCTTTCTCAAATAGAAAAAACAATCCCAATTAAGGCAACTGAGTCACAAACATGTTTTTTTCCAAAACAATGAAAAGATCTGGGAGTAATCTATCCATTAAAAAGTTAGATGAGCAGGTTAAGAAATGTATAATGTAACTGACCAAACTTGTTATTCAACAAACTTGTTACTCAGCAGTCATTTTTCTTAAGGGTCTCAGAATCTATTGTTTCTTAAATGAGATATCAGTTTTATAAGAAATAGAGAAATGCTTCTGTTTTTTCCTTTATGTTCCTTCAGTCAAGCAAGTTTCCTGATCAGTATACAGTGATGCACTGACTAAACAGAGACCTGTGTAGAAATGACATATTCTCCATCTAGACAAGTTTTTGTTACACTTTGCCTACTGATAGAATAGTTCCATTTATAGAGTTTTATACATCAAAAAGCTTTGAATTTGACCAGCCTGTCCATTAATTCATCTCTGAAAAAGTGGCATTTAATTTTAGCTACTCTACACTATTAAAAAGCCTATGCATTAGATAGCTTCTCACAATGGCATTTAGTAGACAGAGCAGAGTTCACCACATCACCCAGATGGCTCTCATCAGGGGGCCATGTGTTAAAGAGCTGGTACTGAAGAGATAAAAGTAACCCTAACTGAGTTTCTTACCACCAATTCAGACTTCTCTGAGAGCTTTGCAGCCACATTTTACAATGCCAAAATGAGAGAATACTTATTTTCTTTAAGAGAAAGTAGAAAAACCAAAATATGTATTTATTTAAAGAACAATGATTTTTTGCATGTGTGTCAAATCAAGGTCCTTGGGCTTTACATGGCATGCACTTAGCCACTGAGTCACAGGGGTGCCAAAAACAATACATTTTTAATGTAATACTCTACTCCTTCTATTTCTGTAACTCAAACTGAGAAAATGGGTTACTTTCACAGGGTCATATATAACTTGAGACAACCTAAGGAGCAGAAAGAGAACCCGTGGGTCATAAATTCTGGTTTTGTTTAAAAAGGTGAAGACATGTAAATCATGGCGACAGTAAAGAGAGTTACCTGTGAAAAAAATGCTGGCGTTAGAGAAGCCGTAGGTAGTGATGGGCTTAATATTCCCAGTGGGCTTGGATCACTGCCTGTGATCACCAGGGTAGGTGCCAGCTCTAACCCTTTGGGTTTCTTGGATCTTGAAGAATAATTTGTTTTGTCCTTTTCTGGCAAGGCTGAATCCTGGTTTTTAGGCTCTAATGACAAGTTCTCTGGAAGTTCCATTGGCTGAGATGCCACTGAATCAATGTCTGTGTCAATGTCTGGGTTAGAACTCAGCGGTGGTGAAGGTGTTCTAGAAGGTTCCTGCAAAGGGGATATGGAGGAAATAGGAGGCGGGGTGGTAAAAGTGGCAGTTAGACAGGATGCAGAGGTTGGGGTTTCCAGGGATGGCAGTTTGGGGGAAACCAGAGTCTCTAGTGCTTGAATAGTTTCTTCTGAAGATGGAGAAATACTTGGGCCAGTTGAAATAGTGGCAGCAACAGATTCCACTGGTGGCTTTTTGGAAGGTGTGGTCACAAACTTGATGACTGATGCTGTTGGCTCCTGAGGAGATTTTTTCTCTGTTAATATCTCAGCTGGATTCTCAGTCTTTTTAGATTTGAAAAGCTTTGTATTGGAGGAGTTCAAAGAATTGAGAGTAAATGAAGAATATAAGCCGGAGTGTATGTAGTCATTTCGGCTTGAGGTCTTGGCACCAGGCTGCATCGGCTTCTCTTTCCCCACACTCTCCACATCTTTGGAATTGCTGCTGACTTCACAGGCGCTCACAGTGTCACCGTCTCCCTCAATCCTGCCCACTGTCATTGGATCCATGTTCAATATCTCTGGGTAAGAGACAAACTTGTACACAAACTTCTGACCATTCACTTTTTTTATGATATTCTGTAATAAATAAAATAAGTATTCTTATGCATTCTTATAAACTTACCTCCCATAGCTCATGTAAAAGTTGACTTAATGAGGTTCTCTATGTAACAAGAAGTTTCCTTAAAAATTTACTTAAAATCATATAAATTTATCTAGCCATACCAAACACAGTTCGTACTATTATGTAGTGTAAGTTAAGAACATTTAATGTCTTATCAGCAACTTTAGAACTGTACTCTATGTGGGGGGGTCTATTAGAACTATGTTACATAAAAGCTCAAAGATTTTAATTGCTTAATGCTCTCAGTCAAATATCTATATTAAGTGAAAAATTCACTGAGCTGCAATCTCAAATAATTCCAAAGGAACAAGCCATGTACCTCCTGAGTTAGCAGAAAGGAATTTAGAATATTACTTCTGCTAAGGTTTCTACTCCTTCATAAATTCCAGTTGTTTCTTACCTCATTATCTCCATACAGGAAAGAGGACAGGATCAACCATTCATAGGTAAAAGAAATTAAGGCCTCAGTCTCTCATGCCCATTCTATCCTTTCGAACCATTTATTCTATCTCAGTGTATTCAAAATAATACAAGTTAAACATACACAATTTCAACTAAGAAATCAAACCTATCTATCAATAGCTATTCTCTGAAGTATTAATGAGTTTTCAAGGTTAAACTAAAATGTAAAATTTAAGCTAGTATGTACATATATAATTTTAAGCCAATTACAAAATATATAAGAATATTTCTCCTCTAAATCTCAAATTTCCTTCTCTGTATTCCAAGCCTATATTCACTTTTTCTTGAAAGACAATTACACTTAGGAATAAAATATGGCATATTGAAGCAGGATAATCAGAGTTTGCAGAAATACAACTGAACATTTGTATCTTTCATCCTAATTCCAAATCACTGTAGGTATAAAACAAACCGGATGAAAATAAACCAGGACACTGTTCCTATAACCTCAACAGAAGAGAAGCAACACTTGCTCTGAGGTTGTCCGTGAAGCACCAAGATCAGGATGTATTACCTTCACATAATAGTATCGGAGAGCCCGGCTGAGTTTATCATAATTCATGTTAGGCTTGTTCTTTCGAATGCCCCAGAGACGAGCCACCTCTTCCGCCTGCAAAAGCTTGAATTCCCCATCTTTAGAGGTCCAGCAGATCATGTTCTGGTGCTGGGGCTCCTGTAAAAGCTGAAGGAGGAACTGCCACAGCGTGACAGCACTGTCCATAGCAATGAGCTGAAAGAGGCAAACAGATAAGACATACAATGATACCAACATTCAACACTTTTGTAAGATGGTATGTCAGGCACAGTTTTAAGTGCTCTAAACGCAATCATTCTTTCCATTCCCACAACAATCCTACAGGACACACACTATCACAGGAAAAAAAACAAACAAATCACCTTTTAACTAATTTAGGAACGAGTCTCAATGGATCAGAACAGGACAAAGTAAATGAACAAATTGATTCATGAAAGAGTTACATCACTTGTCTAAAGTCACACAAGTAAATACTGGAGCTGTGATTAAACCCAGGAAATCTAGATCCAGTCAAAAATCTGAAGAATGCCAAGACGCCAAAGAAAAGTTCTGTTAAGTGATAAAGCTTGTTCCATAAATTATAAAAGCAGATTCATGACTGCCAATCATGAGCACCAAAATTAAATTTTATCATATCAACCCACTGTTATATTCCCTGAGAACACCATTTTAGCACCTATCTAATTCAACCCAGCTGGATTTTTTGCCAGGAATGTATAGTGTGTGTGTGGTTCAGAGATACAGGGCATAACCTACTTTTGCTCCTCCAAGTGGCTCCCACTTTTATAAATATAATTTGTATATAAACTGGCAGCACTGAAAATTCAGTAAAATGTTCTCTTACTTAATTTTCAAGTTCACAGGGATTCCATCTACATAGATTCTTCTTCTATTTGATTAGTAATCTTTAATTATTAAAGACATTAACTGAAAAATCTTTCTAAATCTCAAGTTTTAGGATCTACCTGTTTAGGACAGAGTTTTCAGCCTTGGCTCTACTGAGATTTTGGACCAGATAATTCTTTGTCCCTGTATGCTGGCTTGTGCACTGTGTTTATTCAGCAGCATCTCTGGCCTCTTCCCACTAGACACCAGCAGTGTCACCTGCCCAGCTGTGACAATAAATGTCTCCAATATTTTTTTCCAAGTAGACCAAATGATCCGAATTGTTAACTGCTGGTTAAGGCAATGGAACAGCAAGGAAATGCTCTCATAAAGTTATTTCCTCATAAAACTTCAAAACACCTTGTTTATTAGGGAGAATTTCATGGGCAGAAACTCTGGCCAAACACATGCATATAAGCACATCCTAGGAAGCCTATAACTGACCTTTACACATACAAAACAAAAACAAGTCTCCCTTTATCTAGGAATGAGATCTTGTAGATCATAATGGGACTTGAAAGTCAATCAATTCCATTAAAACAGTACAGAGCCAGGTCATTTGGACAACAAAATTTAAACTTTTGTGCTGAAAACACTACTATCAAATGAGAAAACAATTTTCAGAATGGGAGAAAATATTTTCAAATCATGTGACGCATCAAAAATACATAAAGAACTTTTACAATTTAAAAAATTAGAAAACATTAAAGACATTTCTCAAGAAAAGATACACAGGCGCGCCCTCATGGAGCGACAGTTAGGTCAATGGCTCCAAAGGAGCAAGCCACATACACAGTCCCGGTTCTTGGGGAAACAGCTAATGTAAGCAATAAAATAAAAATAAAGATGATTCTTCCTCCTTTCTCTTCCTCCCTGCCTGCCTACTCACCTTCATTCCTACCTGTACCTTTCCTTAAAAAAAAAGGCAAAGAAACACATGAAAAGATATGTAACAATCAATAGCATCAATAGCAATTAGAGAAATTAAAATTAAAACCACGTAAGATACCACTTCACACTTCCTAGGATGGTTATAATTTGAAAAAGACAAACAATAGTAAGTTCTGGCTAGGATGTGGTGGAATCAGAACCCTCATACACTGCCAGTGAGATTGTGGAAATGGGCACCACTTTGGAAAACAGTCTGACAATTCCTCAAAATGCTGAACATACAGTTAACTTATGACCCAGTAATTCCATGCCAAGGTATATAACCCAGAGAAATGAAAGCACATGTCCTTACTTGTGAAGGAATGTTTATAGTAACATTATTCATGATATCCAAAAAGGAGAAACCCAACTGACGAATGGAAAACCATTGTGGCATAAGCATCCAGCGGAATATTCAAGCACTAAAAAGGAATGAAGTTCTAACAGATGCTAAAATGTGGGTAAACCCTGAAAACGTGCAACATGAAAGCCAGACACAAAACCCACATAGTGCATGATTCTATTCATATACAGTGTACAGAGTAGGCAAATCGATTAGAGAAAACAGACCAGTGGTTGCTTAAGGCTAGGGGCTGGGTGGAGGGAACAGGGAATAACTGTAACCAGGTGATAAAAATATTCTAAACTTAGTATGGTAGTGATTACACAACTTTGTAAATATCCTAAAAATCCTGAGTATGTGCATCCTTATGGCCATGCCTCCCATTAAAACAAGTATTTGATAGTCTAACCCTGCTAAACCCTAATAAATTTTAGCTTACTCAAATAACACAACCTCCACAGTGCCAGACATTATCTCCCCTCAAGAATGGAATCTGAATGTGTGGGGAGCGGTGAGAAAGGAAGGACAGAGACTAGACTCAAGACTATTACAGACTTGGTGCCTATAATTCCATTTGTTTTTCAAAAACTTCCCAAAGCCAATCCTAGAATTTTAACGCCTGTCATGCAGAAAATGCTTAAGCTCTACAGGCTTATAATAGCTGTAGGGAAAAAGTCAGAAATAACTGTCAACCTCTCCGCAGTGAGCATCTAAGTGCCACTCTGAGCAAAGAGAGTGGGGTCCCAGGTATGGCTGTTCCAAACAAAGGTGGTGCAGATTTAACTTCCACCTAACCTTAGTTAATGTGGAACAGCATGTACTAAGCAAAGTGTCAACTCTACTTTAGTGCATTTTGGTGATCTAGGGTAGAAAGGGCAAGGTCACCGTAGTTTTGGACTGAAATGCTGGAAAAATGTTCTTTTCAGAAAAACTAACAAAGACATATAATTGACATCTTTAGTGGTACTTTCAAGGAATTTTTTATTCATTCAATTAACAAAAATTTTATTCATATTGGGTTATTCTTGGAAAAGTTAGTGGACTTCTGTGAATATAATTAAGTTGCACCTCTTTATTTTAGTTTCCCAAAAGTGTATTATTAACAGCATGGGGGGTGAGGGCAAACCAAGAGATACAACTAAATAAATAGGCAACTAGGCACAGTCCACATCCCAAGGTTGCAGGTTCATATCCCAGGGCCAGTGGGAACAACCATGATGAACTAAATAAAATAAATAAAAATGTTTCTTCCTCCTCTCTCCCAGCCTGCCTCTACTTGCCTTCATTCCTGCGTACACCTTTCCTTAAAAAACAACAACAACAAAAAACCAAAAAACATCAGTGGTGGCATCCTCAGTCATAAAAGAAGACTAAAGATAAAAAAATTCCAGAAGATAGTTATTAAAAATTACAAAGATGAAATAAAAAGTTAAAATTACACTTTTATTCTTGCTACCTATCAATCAAAAAGCCCATTTATTTTCTTTCTCATGAAAAGTCTTGATTTTTTTTTTTTTTATAGCCACAGATTTCCAAGTTTTTTAGTATTATAAGGGAGGGCATACTTAGCTGATCTAAATGAAGGAATCTGATTTTTGAGGAGTTAAATGAAAGTGCAATTGACTCGACCTTAACACTTCAAAGACTAATCCCTGTGCTAAATTGAAAAAGGGAGCATGCCAAAATAACTTAAGGAAAAGGAAGTCTGTTAGATGAAAACTTTTCCACCCTAAACTTGTTTATAATACACATAGTCCAGTTGCTGTAGTAACCCATAGTCCAATTATTTTTCAAAAACAGCTAAAACCCCTCCAAAAGTCTCCAAATTCAGCCTGATTAAATAAAATCAAATTATTAAATGTATCAAATGAGTTTTGAACAGAAATCATTCTTAATACAAAGTAACCAGGTGTACCAAACTGTACAGTATCTACGTATACTGCTACTACATATCTGTTACGTATGTTTAAACAGAATCAGAGGAGAGAGTTGGTGAGGGGGGCAGAACAACACTGACAGTGCTAAATGCTGAAACATCAAGTTTCTCTCTCTCTCTTTCTCTCTCTCTCTCTCTCTCTCTCTCTCTCTCTCTCTCTCTCTCTCTCTCTCTCTCTCTCCCCCTCTCCCCCCCTCTCCCCCTCTCTCTCTCTCTCCCCTACTTCAAACAACACCTCTTATTTCCTGCCATGGCCAGTCGCCCCCAAAAGCTGTTCCCAACTGATTTTCCTCGAAATGAAGCTGCACCAAGTGTCGCTACAGTGGCGCTACGTGAAGCAGAAAGTCAAGGGGAAGGGGGCTGGCTGGAGAAGTAGAAAAAGAAGAGAAATTTGACACCGGATGAACAGCGAGCTTGGGGAGAGGAAGAAACACGGATGACCGAGATCAAAGTTCGGGGGAAGAGCCGCAACCGCAGGGTAAGCGTTGAATTACTGTACTTTCATTTTCCAACTTCCCGTCACGATCCAAGTCAGAATGCTCCCCTCTTCTCCCCGCGTCCCCCAGGCAAAATAACAGCGCACGCTGCCACCACCTTTGGCCTGAGGGGCGTCGCGGGACCAAACAAGGACCGCGGCGAGCGCACCCGGGCGCGCCCTAGTCCACCTGCGCGCGCGGGGCCCGGGGCGCGCCGGGGGCGGGGCCGGCAGAGCGCGCGCCCGCAACCCGCGCGCGCCCCCTCGCCCCACGCCACCCCGCGCGCGCGCCCCCTGGGCCGGCCGCGCGCTCACTTCCTGTTGTGCCGCGAGCCCCTCGGCCCCCGCCTGCATTGGGACCCCGAAGGGGCGCGCGGGGCGGGCCGCTCACCGAGGCCGCGCGCGGGGCTCCCTCCGGGTCTCCGCCTCGAACTAGATACTCCTCTCCGCCCGCCGCCTCAAGCTGGGAATTCCAGGACAACGCAGCCACCGCTGCGACCCCCGCTGCGGAGCAGGAGAAGGCGTCGGCGGCCGAGCGCAGCCCGCCAGGTGCCCACAGCCCCCGGCATCTCCCGCTGCGGCCCCCTGCGCCCCGCCCTCTTCGCCCCCGCACGCGGCGGCAGCGGCGGCGCGGGTCGTCGGGCCGCTACTCGCCGGACGCGGGCCCGGGGCGTTCCTTCCAGCCGGCCCGCCCGGCGCTCCGCGGCGCCGCCACTCTCAAACCCCCCCAGATACCCCTAGGCCCTCCCAGACGCCGTAGCCGCCGCGCGTCACTTCCGGGGCGGGGGGGCGGAGTCGCCGCCTGAGGGTGTGTGCGGTGCGGCCGCAGGAGCACGGGCTGGTGTGGGCGCGCAGTGGGCCCCGGAGCGCCCGCGCGCCCTCCCCGCGGGGCTCGGTGAACTTCCAAAGTTCGTGGAGGCGCGGACCGCAGCCCCATGCTACTGTGTGCGCACCGCGGCTGCCCGGAGTCCCCGTATCCCCGCCAATGCCGCGGGAAAGGTTGCACGCGCCCAGGCCTCGCAGGACGGACGGCCGTGTTACTTCGGTTCAGTGAGCTGGCTTCTCCCGCCCTCGCCGCCCGTCCTGCTTCCCTGGCTGAGTGCACGAGACCAGGGTGCCGCATCACCCGTTTCACGACCCTACAAACACTGATGGCTTTCAGGCCCGGCCACTGACCAGTAGAAACCCCTGTGTCGTGGGAAAACGCGTTCTGGCATTGGAATCAGACCTGGAATCCGTCCAGCCGTGGCTCTCCCCCTCACTAACTCGGCAGTCTTAAGCAACTTTCTTTACCTCCCCAAACAGTTTCGTCATCTTTAGAGTGAGCGAACCCTTCGTTGTAACGATGAAAGGCGATAAGAACCATAGGTCACCTAGTAGAGTGTCAAACCCACGGATTCTCATTAAATGGCATTTTTAAGGAACCAGGGGATACCTGGTACAAGGAACTTGAGCAGTTTAGCAGTCATTAGTAAGTTGGGACTGCTGGACAAAACCTCCCAAGAAACAATGTGTATTCTGTTTGACAGGCAACCAAAGACTAACCAGTGTCTGCCTCACTGGTTGCTCCTGGCCGTTCACTAGCTGTGTGACCTCCAGTGAGTTGCTTACCCTCACTGAACCTCAGTTCCCACATGTAAAATAACGATGACAGCGGCCAGCCTTGCTGAAGATTAATGTGTTAGAGGCTGTAATATGCTTAGTGTTTACTGGGCACATAGTAAATACGGTAACCTCATTTATTTTTGCCTCTTCCTCACCCCGTCCCCAACCTGGCAAGCTGAATTCATGGTAGATTGAACTCATTGAATGAAATGTTGATTCTGTCTCTCTAGGCCTTTGAAAAAGAATCATCACTTCCTTTGATTTCCAACCTCTCATAATATGGAGTGATAACACACAGAAGTACTCCTGTAAAAACAACCATACCTAAAGATGTTGATTTTTCTAACAATTTTACCAAAGGATATAAACATTTGCATTAGGAAAGAATGTGCTTTAAAAGGAATATGCTATATCTGAACATTACTAGCTCTGTTGCTCCTAAAATAAAAATTTTCCTTGAAGCAAATTCCATTTCATAAACTAAGAGGGGAAAAAAGTTAGTATTAAGGTAGGCAGTTTAAGATACATAACTGAGGTGCTCCCTCCTGGCTCAGGCATTAAGTCTGCAACTGCAGCATATTCCACATAAAGCCCAAGGAACTGGGTTTTGCCACATGGGTTGTTGGGGGTGGGAGGGGGGGCAACCAAAATAAAATGCTTGTTCCTCCTCTCCCTGCCCGCCTGCCAACTGGCCTTCATTCCTACCTGCTTCCTTCCTCTTAAAAAAAAAAATACACCCCCTGGGAAACATTTGTTTACAGAAAAGTTTTGTTTAATAACCCCATACCAAGAACAGGTAGGGTTGTTTCTGCCCCAACTGCAGCAAACAAGGGATAGAGCCTCAGGGTCTGCAGGTATATGATATCCCCTTTAGAAATGAACTGACAGTATTGTCAGTTACAATGTATTTTTGGAAAAGAGCCTACTTTGGGAGTTCTTAAATTAGTCATAGAAAGTCTGTCTGCTTTTAAATTGTTGTTAAAAAAAACCCAGTACATGTTGACAGCAGAGAAACTAGAGGTTAGTACAGAGGAAGGTTTATTAATGTGCCTGGTTTTCTCACTTAGGCTTCTATAAATACAGAATCTCTCTCCATGGTTCCTTACACAACAGATGGCTCTCTTTTCGCAAACTCCTTGGTGGTTATATTGGTTAACCAAAAGAAGTGTGCTTTTTTGTTGTTTGGTCATTTTTCCACCAAATGGATGGATTCACAACATTAGCTTGTCAGGACAGTCTCAAAATTTTCAGATTTTATTTAAGTATTTAAGCATGTTTTCTGCCTGACCTGCCTTAGATAGATTTTTAAAGTTAGAGTTCTTTAAGGCCTGCGCTGCCCCTGTTCCTGTAATTTAATTACATTTCCTATCCTCAAAACACCTAGTTATAATCATTTCTTATCAAGTTAACTTCCCCCTCCCTCTCTTCATTTCACTGCCTCATCATTATCCCTGGTTAGTATCCCCTTTTCCTAAAGAAGTAGTTCATGGACTCTGACCAAGAAAGCAGGGAGACATGTTAGGCCTTTTAGGCATGGCTTGCAGCATGTGAGATGAGAAGAGATACCCTAAGTCCAAGACAGCACCAACAAACCTGGGCTGAAGCGGTTGTGAGTAAATTGCAGCATGACTGAGATGAAAGAATACAATTGAAGATTTCTGGACTCTAGTCTGTGAATTTCTTTAAACTCCTGAGAAAATCCTTCTGACTTCTTTCTAGATCTCACTCTCAACAATTTTAAAAATAAATGACACTAGAAGAAAACAAAATCATGAAAATCACACCATTTAAAATAGAAGTTAAACAAATGAAATACCTGGGCATATCCCTAACAAAGGAAGTAAAAGATCTATACAATGAAAACCACAAGTCATTCTTTAAAAAAAAAGAGAGAAGAGGATACAAAAATATGGAATAACATCCCCTGCTCGTGGCTGGAACGAATCAATTATTAAAATGGCCATCTTACCCAAAGCAGTATATAGGTTTACAAATAAATGAGAGTCATACCTTTTGCTTCTGTGTCTGTGGTGGATAGTTGTAGTATTTGTGAAATTGAAATCTTAGAGGAAAACTTATCTATGAAAATAAAATGCAGCCCAGTTGTATACTGAATTTGGCAGCATTTGCAAGCCCCACTTTCTCTCAAGGCCCTAAAATTGACCAAATACAACCAGTGAAATGATAGAAATATGTTTACACCAAGACTATTATTCTGAGAAAAGTTTCATCTCAAATAATATGACTTATAATCAGTGAGTATACAAGGTCCAAAGAAAAACCCATGGAAAGATCTTTGAACAAGATACTTGAGGCCTCTAGACTCTGAGAAGGGCTCATGGCAACATCTTTCAGCCCTAACTCTAATCTTCACACAGTGCATCACATGGTTTTCCCAGAGAGGACATGACAAGACATGAGTTACTGCAGGTACATGCCTGGGGCATAGCAACTGTCTGATACATTTAATGACCTGTCACAAACACACCTCAGAAATAGCTTCACACGATTTTCACCTTTGGAATGTATACCTACACAGTCTACGTCTTTCCTCCTCTACTATTTTAACAACAAAAATTATTGGTCTTTGATAAATGAACATTTTCTGGGCATATACAAATGAATATGGAGTATGTACTAAAGAAAGGGGAGCTGATCACTTTATTCCTAATTGCCATTTGGAAAGATGTACCTTAATTGACAAAAACTCATGAAATCCATCATTTTTGTAATTGTGTAAGATTCTAGGTGGTTTAACCAAGTCCTAGATTACATATTACTCTGAATTTTTATCCAGAAGTTTTGTCTCCTCTCTTGTATATTTTATAACTTACTGGAAAGCTTTTCATTTTCAACTAAAATTATTTCAGAAAAAACCTGTATAATACTATACACTAGAAGGAATTCAAGAAAGCTTTCATCTTTTTTCTAGGAATGTTCAGTCTTGGACCAGCCATACTGACAAGACTTACCCTTTTTCAGAGTCCTTTTGTATTACCTCTTGATTCTACTGATAGATACAACTCAGCTGAGGATTCAGCGGAGGGGAACGAAAAGACAGGCAGACCAATGATGAGAGTAGTTCCAAGCGGGCCTGTGTTGTGTAAGGAGGCACTGGAAGAGAGGGTGACATGAGGGAATGTTTCTGAAAGAGGTGGAGTTTGAAAGACTTGGTGAAAATTCAAAAACGTGTAATGCCAGCTTTTTTTCCTTCATTTATCCAGCTGCAAAACATAATTAGCTTCACTATGCTAGAGAACTTAGTGTGAGTGCGTGCCCGTTCAGAAGTGTGACACAGCCCCCAGCCTCCTCCTCAGTTTCACAGGGAGGAAATCTGCCTTCTGTTTGGGCTCACCCTGTAAAGTAGGAAATTACTGGGGCTGTAGGGTTGGTTTTTCCTCTCTCTCCCTTCTCTCTCTCAGCTTCTCCGAAAATGCAGCTGTGGTGCATGTAACAGTGGACTATGTCAAGTAACCAGATTCCAAAGGGAGTGGCCTAAATTAGAGACAGAATAGGGGGTTCTGGCACATCCTCTGGAGTAATGATTAGGTCAGCTGTCTCCAAAGGAGCACAGGCCACATCCATTTGGGTTCCAATTCTGGGTCAGGGGGTGGGGTGCAGGCGGGAACAACCAGAGAGAGCAACTAAATAAAAATAAGGTAAAATGTTTCTTCGTCTTCTTTTCCTGCCAGCCTGCCTGCTAGCCCTCATTCCTGCCTGCACCTTTCCTTAGGGGGAAAAAGAAAGAAAGAAAGAAAGAAAAAGAATAGGGGGTTCTTCCTGACAGAAAAGAATCCAAAACCAAGATTTCATGGAGAGTCCTGATTAGATTTTGTATGGAATCCTGTCTCCACTGCGTGTAGTTTTATTTCTTTTCTTCCTCCCCACCCCACACCCAGCATCTTCTGTCGGCCTTGTTTTTCATCCTATACCTACTTTTCTTTTCACTTTTTCATGTATATGCTTTAACCCTGCTAAGGCCCCACGAGGGACTTATTAGCTTGATTCTGGTCCTCAAGCCTAGAAGCACTTCATATATATATATATATATATACACACACATATATATGCATAAAATTTCAAAAGCTTTAAGCATTAAATTGTGTGAGCACCGCACTACGTTCTATAGGGACACGAAGTGACAGGTCTCTGCTCCTTACAAATGTCTAATAGGTTGGGGGACTGAAAACCACTCTGATACAGAAAAGGGTCTCAAATATTAGTAAAAACTCTATGTTGGGAGTCATGTTCTCACCAGAGAACCTGACCAACAGTCCAGGGGCTCTAGAGTTTTTAGACTAAGTCGGGGAGGTAGTTTTCTAAAAAAAAAGATATTCTGCATGGACTGTCTTCTCCTCTGCTTTGCCCTGCCTGGCTAGCTCCTACTTAGGTCTCATATCAGATGCCACCTGCTCCAGGGAGTCCTCCCCAATTCCTAGATGGATTTGCGACCTTCACTGTGTCTCCTCTTGTGTCTCGTACTGACCGTACTTCTAGCATCCACCACACGGACTTGACATTTCTCACTTATCTCTTCAACCCTTTGAACTGGGCCCTGAAAACAGAGCCGAGGTCTTGTTCTCCTTTGCTGCCCAGCAAGGTCCCTACTCCAGGGACTGCTCGTAACCACTTGTGGAATGACAGGTCAAGTAGGCAGTGTCCCACATGGCAAGCTCAGAGGTAAAAGCATGCCTGGCATGGAGATACGTGTGTGAGACTGAGGCCACCCCTCCCTCTACTCCCAGCGGCCTGCTCCACCCACTGCTGCCCTACTCCAGGCTGTCTCAACTCCCTCCCTGCTAGTGGGCATGTTTGAGACTCACCCATCCTAAGAAAACTTTCCCCCTTCAAGTTTTGTCTTATCTCATCCTCTCTTTCCAACCCCTTGGTATCGAACATCAAAAGATAATGGTTTATATTTACTGCCCGCACTTTCTTATTTTCCACTCCCTCTTCAACCTACTGTCCCCACTTTAACTCTTTCCAAATGAAGGCTGCAGCCTAATGACCAAATCTGACATCCCCTTTTCAGGTATTATCTGTTCACCATCTCCTCCTCCTCCTGTAGGAGGGTTTAAACATAACCTCCTTAGGTAAATGTCCCCTGACTTCCAGAGCAGGCTTAGCTGTCTCTTCCTGGCACTTCTCTGAAATGTAATCCTCTCTTGGTTTCCATGCTTCTCTCTCTCTCTCTGGACAGTTCTTGTCTCTTTTGGGGCTTGTTTCACCAGCTTAAATAATGAATTCTGTCTTTGCCTGGGGCAAGTATGTCCCCAGCACACTCCCCAGGAGTGACTTCATTCTCTCCAACGCTTCATTCACCACCCACATGCTCATGACCCCTGACCATGATCTCTGACTATGACTTCTCCCCTGAGATCTGGGTACCTGTCTCCATTTTCATGCAGGGTTTCTCCACCTGGATGTCCTCATGATCCCTCCATCTCAGTATACAGCTTCAACTCATTAGCTCTACTTGCCATCCAAACCAAATCCTCTGTCGCGATTTCAGTCCATTAGCCAGACACCTCAGTCATCTCTAACAATTCCTTCTTCCTCACCCTCCACAGACGTTGGTCACTGTAGTCTGTTGTATCTAATCTCAGGAAGATCTCACATCTGTTCCCTTCTCATGCCTGTCCCCAGCTCTTTCAGGGACCATTGCCTTCTGAATTCTCCGTATGCAGGCCCTCCTGCCCATCCTCCACATTATAAGGCAATGTTCTTAAACACACATTTGATTATGTCATTCACCCATTTTAGCATGTCCAACAATTGATTTCTGCTGCTTCCAGGAGAAAGTACAAACTCAAGCCTGAGAGACCTATGAAGAGCAAGGCTGAAAGTCCACCGCACCCTTCCATGTTCTCTGTTTTGATTAGTGACCTTTTACAGTCTAGTCCATCTCAGTCAAACTTTCAGCCTCACAGGCTATAACCCCTCAGACACGTCAAGCACTTCCAAGACTCCTGCCTTTGGTTTGAGTAGCTCCCTCAGCCTGGAAATTCTCCTCCATCCCATGGAATTCCTTGAAAACAAATGCTGCACCAGTCATTTTTGTACACCTAGGGCTCCTAGTCTAGTGCCTGTACCTGTGACAGACTTATTGTCTGTATTGAATGAAGAACTGCCAATTCAAGGAATTCCCACTTCTCAAAGGCTCTCAAAGATTATCCTGTCCACTGCCCACTCCCACCCCGATTACGTCTGACCTTTCCTTTCAGCCTCTCCTCATTCAGCAAATAATTCATGAGCTCCTGCTAAGTGACAGGCACTGTGCTAAGAGAGAGAGGGATACCGGAAACTTTGGTCCCAGGTAAAAGACTCATGTGTAGGTCATTAGAACACTGAGATAGTCTGGCAAGGGGTCCTTCTTCAAGTACCTGTCCTGAGAAGAAGTTAACATAATAAGCCAAATCACAGACATCAAGTTCATTGGCGAGCATGGCATGTGGGCAAAGGGAGTGGACTGGGACACTCAGATGTCCTGTGATATCTTAGGCTTTTCAGGGTCCTATAACAAAACACCACAAGCTGGGTAGCCTATAAGCAACAGAAATGTCTTTCTCACAGTTCTGAATGAGGAAGCCCCAGATCAAGGTGCCAGCATCGTCATGTCCTGGTGATGGCCCACTTGCTGGCTGAGAGCTGACGCGTGCTCTCTGTGTCCTCATGTGGTGAATGGGAGGGAGCCTTGTGGACCTCTTTCGTACAATCACTAATCCCATCATGAGGGCTCCCGAAGATCCACCTCTTAATACCATTATACTTGGGGGTTCAGATCTCAGCATGTGAATGAGAGAGAATCGACATTCAGACCACAGCATGTTAGCTACATGTGCCAGTGAGCCCCATCTGAAAATATGGGCGGTAACTCCCAACATCTTCCTCATCTGTCTCCTCCCCATTCCCTCCCTTCTGCTGACACATTCTCCTCAGTTACCTCAAAATAACCTCCTAGGTTCTAGAAGAACCTAGGCTCTACCACCTCATCAAGTTCTGTAACATGAGGAAGAAAAGTGTATTCCTGTTGCCTATGTAACCATCTATTTTATAGTAGAGCCATTTGTGTCCTTGGGATGGGTGCCTTAGCTCCTCTTGTGAGCAGGGTGCTTATACATGAGAGACCAACACTTTGGTTGGATGCGTGGTCACTCTCTTCACACCCTGCTACATGTGAGAACTGACCACTGCCCGCAGTTGTAGATGAGAGACTCTCAGGGTTAGGAAGTGCTTAAAAGTAGTGCAGATCAACCACCCCTTCATGTCTGAATGTCCTCAGCAAGTGAGCATGTGTTTATCCCATTTCCAACACCTCTGATGCAGAGAACTTCCTACCTTCTGAAGCGGCCCATTTCTCCTTTGACTGTCAAAATCTGTGTTCCTGTAACCATTCCCCAGACCCCTGCTCTCTGGAGAACAATCCATTCCTTCCTCCACAGAACAGCCCTTTCAAGAGCTGAAGACTGCTCTCCAGGCTCCTGAGGAGTCTCAGTTGCCAAGCTAAACATACCCAGTTACCGTCACCCTTCCTCACGGGCAGGATTTCAGGTCTCTTCAACATCTTGCCCATGGCCCTTGCTCTAAATAGGAAGGACATTACAGTGATCCGATGGGGCAGAGCATGGCTTTCTCTTTCAAGCTATTGATACAAAGAGAAAACTCCGCCATGAGCTTCATATAACAAAACGTTAAAAAGTTCCCCAAGGTGTGAAAATAGAACGCTGATTGCCTCACTGCTGCAAACACCCTGCCACCCACCCTACCCAAAGACAACCACGTGCCACCAAGGAGCAGAGGACATGCATCCAAATGTCATTTTTGAAAAGATGAAAATGCTACTGCTAGAAGTCTGTATTTGCAGAAATTCCTGCGGGCTGAGGAGGAGAGGGGACAGGCCCGCTCCAGCTATCCGTCCCCGGGGCGTGTCTCAGCTTCCCCTTGTACAGAATGCTGGCCTGGGCGGTCTCAGCAGGGCACCGAGGAGCTGAGGTCTGTGGCCTGCCCTGCCTTGCCTGTGCCACATCTCCCGCTGTCCCAAGTACCTCCTTTTACTTTTAGAAGCTAAACTATGCCAATCACGTGCTGTTTGCTCTTGTACATCTTTGAAATGCCGGCAAAAACTGTCTCTTCACCCTGCACCCCTGCCTTACCCCCATCAAAAACTGCTCCTCAGAAAGCATTTCATGGGTGCGCCCTGGTGGCCTAGCTGTCCAGTACACCTGGGAGCAGTTCCACATACATCCCAGGGTCCTGGGGTTAATACCTGGGCCCAGGGCGGGAAAACCAATATGAACAACTAAATAAAAATAAAGTGCTTCTTCCTCCTCTCTCTTCCTGCCTTCCCACCTGCCTTCATCCCTGCCTATGTCTTTGAAAAAAAAACCAAAAACAAACTCATGGAGTGATTTCTATTCTGATGAATTCATGTCAGTACCATAATTATTCCCAGGGATACTTGCATTTTAAGTCTTATTTCTAATTATGCTCCCCAGTGAAGGAGATCCCAGTGTCAATTAAGAAGAAGACATGGTGGTGGAATGTGTAATAGGAAGAAACTTCTTTCTTAGGCTTCATTTTCCTGTAAACTAAGGGAGTACTTGATCCCCAAATCTGGCATCTGTAAGTCAATGGTTTATCTGGAGAGATGCGTGTATATGAATGTATATATGTATGTGTATATGTAGGCAGGCAACAAGGGAGGGGAGGGATATGGATTATAAGGATTGGCTCACACAATTATGGAGACTGACAAGTCCCAAGACGGCAGGGCGAGCAAGCCAGAGACCATGAGGGAGAGCCGGTGCTGCAGCTCCAGTCCAAACTTGCAAGCCTAAGAACCAGGAGACCCAGCTGCGTGGCTCCAACCAGAGGTCTGACAGACTCAAAGCTCAGGAGGAACCAATGTTTCAGTTCAAGTTGAAAAGCAGGGAGAAGTTGATGTTCTAGTTCCAAAGTAATTAGGGAAAAGGAATTCTGTCTTGCTCTGGGGAGGCTCAGGATTTTTTTTTTTTTAAAGGAAAGATGCAGGTAGGAATGAAGGTGAGTAGTGAGACAGGAAGAGAAAGGACAAAGATGCCTTTTATTTCTTTTATTTAGTTGTACATCTTGGTTCTTCTCCCCTGCCTGGGTTATGAACCTGTGTCCTTGGGATGTATGTGGACTGAGCTTAGGCTGGAGGTAATTGACCAAACCGCTACCACACAGCGGTGCACCAGACTTTTCGTTCTATTCAAGTTTTCAGCTGATTGGACAAGGCCCACCCACATCGAGGAGGGAAATCTGCTACCCTTGGTCTACCAATGAAAATGTTAGTCTCGTCTAAAAACACCCTCACAGACACACCCAGAATCATATTTGACCAAAATTCTCTGTACCTGACAGCCTAGTTAAATTGACACATAAAAGTAACCATCTCTTTCATAGAGGTTGATGGCAGTTACCTCAAAGACCTGGCCCTTGTTAACAAGGAGAGACATCAGATGGGAAAGTTCTTTGAACTCTTGGCCATAAGAAACAAGGCCATCCTTCACATCTGACTTCATTCCTTCCTCTGCCCCTTGCCCACGTCACCCACAAGTTTGTCCACTCCCACTAAATAACTTTAATTCATTTTCTTTTTTTACATTAAGAAAAATTTAGGTGCGCTCCAGTGGAGTAGGGGTTTGGTCAGCCACCTCTAGCTGAGTGTAGTCCACATACATTCTAAGGACCACAGTTCGCATCCAGGGCTGGAGGGAACAACCAGGATGAACTAAAAAAAAATAAATGAAAACACTCTTCCTGCCTGTCCACCTACTCACCTTCATTCCTAACTGCACCTTTCCTATAAAAAGTTAAAAAAGAGAAATTTAGAAGCATTTTAAGGAAAAGATTATCCATAGACTCCGTAGACATTAATAAATTAGATAATTCTTTCTGTAGCACACTGAAACAAAAACCAAACTTATCCCCCCGCCCAAGTGTGAAACTACTCATCACTCACACAGTATTACTAAACTGAATCTAAAGATACAAAACAAAAGTACTACCTAAACCATGTTTTATGCAAAGGCCAAACCCAGCCTTCACCCTCAGGCCAGGCACCTGATATGAGACACAGGCAAGCCTTAAATGTAAATGTAAGCGGGTTTGAGAAAATGTAAGCAGGTTGTTTATGTGCTCAAAGGTAAGGTGGCTTTCACTATGTCGCATGTTTTGTTTTCTCAATACTTCTTTTAATCAAAGAAGCAAATTTACTGAGCAACTACTATGTAAAGACACAGATGTAGACCGATGAAGCTTTTGCCCTCTAAGAACTTAGTGGGGAAATGGACTGCAAATGCCCTTTTGGACTTTGGATCTCATTTTAGCAGGACTTCTCCTGGGAATCCCTCAGATCCCTGCCCTGTCCCTCAAGGTCCCATTGCCTGGGCCCGTTTGCCCTCCACTCACTCTTCCAGGCTTGTGCTCCTCTCTGCAGAACTGTCAATCGGTCTGCAACCGCTTCTGCCTGTCTCTGAACCCCTCTCTGGTGGGGGCCTCCAAGAGGGCAGAGACTGATCTTAGCTTTTCATCCTGTCACAGCCCTGATAGGTGATAGTTGCCTCGTCAATGTTTGTGGAAAAAATGAGTAGATAAATAATTCAAAGGAATTTTTGCCCAATGAACATGACTACCACAGTAGCAGGATGCTATGGGAAGATTGAGGGGAAAGTGATGAACTTCAGGAAACTAGAGGAGGAGATAGTTAGGTGGAGGGCTGCTGAGTAAAGTTTTAGTGAACAGAGAAGAGGCAGAGGGCTTTCCGTGAAGCAAGTGAAGCAAGTACAAAGGTCCTGGGGCTCAAAGGAGCAAAGTATGGTTGAGTTGTGGGAAGGAGCTTAATGCAGCTGAAGTAGGTTTTGGGGAACTGGGGAACAAGGGGTGGGGGTGAAGGGGATAGAGAGGCGTATGGGGCCTCATGTGAAGGAGCTTGCTTGCCACATGCATGTGAGTCTGCTAAGGGGCAATCAGCTCCATGCACTGGAAAGATCACTCAGGCTGCAGTCCAGCAGATGGGGTGGGGGAGACAAAAAGCAGAGGGCCAAGGTTAATGTGTTAGTCAGGAGAGAGATGACATGCTGGTGGCAGCGAGGACAGCAAAGAGGCCATCAACATGAGGGTTATTGAGGATATAGAATCAATAAGACATGGTGCTTTCCTTTATGACTAATGCATGAAGACTGAGAAAATGTAAGTAGGATCGATTGAAATGCCCATTTATTTTAAAAGTGTTCATTAAGTCAGAAACACCTGGTGTGCCCTGGTGGAGCAGTGGGTTAGGTCAGTTGTCTCCAAAGGAGCAAACCACATACCCCTGGATTCGAGTCCCAGGTCCAGAGGGGAACAACCAGTGTGACCAACAAATACAAATAAAGATGCTTCCTCCTTCCTCTTCCCACCTGCCTGCCTACTTGCCTTCATTACGGCCTACACCTTTCCTTTAAAAAGAAAAGGTCAAAAATACTAAACTTGCTTTGTTATTAGGAAATAATCTTGGTTCCTATTTAAAAACATCCACCTAGTCGTGCCCCCACTCCCATCCCATACTCCTATGTATCACTAGCACCCGTCAAACAATCTCATACTGTTAGGAACACCTTGTCACTTGAATGTGTCTTGTCTTCCCAGCGGGGAACCTGGGCGCTCAGGGAGGTGAGCAGTTGTTTTATACATCTTCCCCCCGTGGGGTAAACACACGGTGCCCCGGGGGTATTCAGTGAACAGTGAGAATTGACCGTCGGTTGGTACATATCAGCAGGGGATGAAACTAGTCAAGAGTTCTTTTTACAAAAAAAACAAAAGCAACAACAAAAAACATGATTTTAGAATACTTTACAGAAAAGCTACAAACTCAGAGGCTTCCCATGAAGTCCTCACTGCCACCCTTTTAAAACTGGTGGCGGTGGGACAAGAGCCCTGAGTCAGTGTGCCCTTGAACAAGCCACATCACCTTCGCAGGGCTGTTTTGTCACTGGGGAAGGATAAGTGTTGCCCAGCCTACAGGCGGTCCACGTGTGGCTCTAATAAGGTTACCCAGAAGAGTAAGGTGAGCACTGGAGCTGGTGACTTGTCACAGCCCTGTTGGAGTGGCCCGCGGCAGATGGCTGTGTCCTTTGTTATCAGACACTAACACAGGGCCCAGCATCTGATCCCCCTTACCGGGGAAGAAGGAATCTACTAGCTCACACCGAAGCTATCCAGTCAGCTGGATATGGAATGTGGGTGATTTTGTAGAAAAACGACTGTTTCTTCACAAATGAATGGCATTAAAAAAACAAGAGGGGAACTGTTAGAGATTAAGAGAAACCTAGGAGACACAGCTACTTAATGCTTAGTTTGAGTTGGATCTTGAACAATCCTGCTGCAAAGGGGCATTTCTGAGGCATTGGGGAAAATCCTATGTGCGCTAGGTAATTGACAATGGAATCACGCTGCTGGTGAACTTAATGTATTAGCCTTTTTTTTTTTTTTTTAAAGGAAAGCTGCAGGCAGGAATGAAGTCAAATAGGCAGGCAGGCAGGCAGGGAGGGGGAAGCAACATTTTCCTTCCATTTTAGTTGTTCGCACAGGTTGCTTCCCCTGGACCCAGGATTCAACCAGGGGCATGTGGCCCGCGTCCTTTAGAGGCAATGGACCTAACCACTGCTCCACCAGGGCACACCTTACTGTATTATTTATAGATGCTGAATTTTGATGATGCACACCTAAAATCTGTATGTTATAATGCAATCTTCCTTCCAAAAAAGGGAATTCCTTACGGTATTGTGACAACTTTTTTTTTTAATACTACTTTTTTATTTTTTTTTTTTTTAAGAGGAATGAAGCATGCAGGAAGGAAGGCAAGTAGGCAGGCAGGCAGAGAGAGGAGGAAGAAGCATTTTTAATTTTTTTTTGGTTTCCCCCCTCCCCATCACGAACTGGGGTCCTCAGGATTTATGTGAACTAAGCTGGAGCCACAGGCTTCATGCATGAGTTACCAGGGGCACCAGAAATACAAAAGTCCCATTTCTTAAAGATACACTTTGAAATGTTTACAGGTAAAATGACATTGTTTTCATCACATGCTTTAAAAATGCCCCAGAAAAGAAAAAGGGTAGCAGAGGCGGGAGATGAAATAACAAAGTAGAGTTAGTAATCCTGAAGGGTTGAAGCTGAGTTGACTGTACCGGGCTCATTACTTGCGTATGTTTGAACATTTCCATAATAAAAAAGTTAACAGAAATAAAAAAATAATAAAGCTAGTCCTTGCATTGGATGGTATTGGTACTACTTACTCTGGAACTTAAGGTACAGCAAAGGCAGGGTTGGAGGGGTTAGGGAGACGGTAAGGCAGGAAAAACTGAACTTGACCCGAGCCTGGCAGGAAGGATGAAGGAAAAGGGAACCAAGGTACAGAGGTCAAATCCTCACTAAAACAAGCCAGACACATTCCTATTGCTATAATTGATAACGGGTGCTTGCTCCGTCTCGTTGGCCACACGGTGAGCCCTCTGAGACGGAAAATACCCCATCTCTCCTGAACGCTGGACTCTTCTCACCGCCCCGTCAAAGCCTTCAAAAAGGAACTTCCCAATCCCCTGGGAAGACCAGCCCTGCACAATCACCCACTGAAAATAGAGTGCTGGTCTGTGGCGACATCTGTTGGTAGCACTGGTAATTGAAATGCTCAAAAAGTCCCCGGGAGAAGGTAGCAGAGAATAATTTCGGATCTATTTGGTCCTTAACCCTCAGAAAGATAAACACAGGCCAATTAAACATATAAGAAGCCTTTAATTTCGTCACCATAAACATTATACTCTGTTTGCTCACATACATTATAAAATATTTACTCCGCTAAATAAATAAGACATAACATTATTGCAAACGGCACTTAAACCCCCCAGAGATAAGACCTCCTTAGCTCAGGCAGGGGGAGCTCCTGAGTTTCTGTGTGATCCTCAAGGACAGATATGCCCTGGGGGCTAAGACGGATAGAGGCTTGAGGAGTCACACTCTGTGCTTCTGGTCCCGCAAGGTCCCCAAGAGAAAGGGCTGTGGAGCCCGTGGGGACAGCTGGGGGTGGGCAGCTCCTTCGTCAGCCCCTAGAAGGAGCAGAGGGGCCAGGCAGCCAGCACACTGGAGGGCAGCCAGGGAGGCTGCTGAGACCTGAGCAGCACTTCTACCTTCCCCAGCCCCACGAACAGGATTTAGGTCATCAGTTGGGGTGAGCAGAGCTTCCAAGTGCCTGGGTAGGCAGCTTGGGAGCCACACCCATCACCCCGGAGAAGGTAATTCTGGCAATGCGCAGCCCAATACCTCAGCCCAATAACCAATCTCAAGGCTCCAGTCACTGGGGATCTTACCCTACCTCAATCCTAGGCACTGACACGGCAGAGCTGGGAACTGATTCCCCTCTACTTAGTTAAATAAATAAGTTAAATATTTAAAGGCCCATGGCCCTATGGTGGCAACACAGGGGCCAGTGAGCCAAGCCCTGACAATGTACAGCTGGGCGGACTGGCAGAAAGGCAGTGGGGCCAAGGCAGGCTCCGCCGTCTCCTCAGGCATCTTCCCCCAAATAACTTTCATACTTTCCAATCCTGTGGAGGAGTTTCACACTAGAAACTCCCACACAATAGTAACATATGTTCCCACAATGGAATGAGGGGGCTTGGAGGTGGGGACCAAATGACTGAGCTTACTCAGCTTCCGAACTGCCTTCTCTGAGTCTGTATGTCTTGACCAGGACACTGGCTGTTAACCCTGAGTCTGGGTAATGTCCCTACAGTCTTGCATTCCAGTGCACGGAGCTAATCAAATGCCCTGCCTCTCTGGCCTACCTGCACAGAAGTCCAGACTGAAGCTCATTTGGAGAGCTACCAGTGAGCCCTGAAGAGTGGGGAAATTTGGGGAAAGGGAAGCCTCAGTACCCTATTTGTGCGGCTGTGCACCTTACCACCACGGGGTGGCAGCAGAGAGCCACACCGCTTTGGCAGCAGCAGAAATTAACCAGCGAGCCCCACTTGGCCTCCAGGACTCAGGAAGACTGAACAGGAGCGGCTGGTACCCAGTGAGGCAGGCCCAGCTTCAGAGGGTAGGGAAGCACTTTACACGGAGTATTTGGCCAAGTCGCTCTTTTCAAACACTACCTGAGTTGCAAAGTAAATAGCAACCAGACCGAGGCCTGCGGCTGAGACCATATAGGCAGTGACAGACTGGCTGAGCTGAACGATGGAGCCCATTAACAGGGATGGGGCCACTTGGGACAGCAGGAAGGCACTGTCCAGGATGGCAAGGTCCAGGCAGATGCCCCGGCCTGGAACCACCCTGGCCTCGGGCGGCTCGCCCACCACCACGCGCATAGGAACATCACAGGCAGAGGCCCCGCAGAGCGCAGGCGGGGACGGGAGCAGACCACCTCCAGCACCCATGTGTCCGCTGGGGAAGGGAGACCCGACCCTGGGGCCGGGTGGGAAGCCGGTCATCAGACTGTCATCATTATTGCCACTTCCAATGTCTCCTGGGTATTTGGGTAGGAACACCTGCGGGGAAGAGAAAAGGGGGGGGGGGCACAAGGACAGGTGTGTACCTGAACAAGGACTCTCCAGAAACAAAAGCAGGCCTGGCCTTCATCCCAGGTGTGGGAAGAGACCAAGCGAAAGGCCTAGATTTCCTTCTCCCTTATGACACCCCAATTCTTTGCCCCTCTGGGCAGAGCTCTGTACCCAGGGCTGTGCTCAGTGGAGACAGGGGAGGGGACAAAGAGGATCACACAGTCTGGTTAGGAGACTTCCCACAGAAGGGACCCCTGGGTGCCTGGTAAGTACGTAGCTGGGCAGGAAGGAAGCCTCCCAATTTACACAGAGGCCAGGCAGGCTCAGAGACGGGGTGCAGGGAGAGAAGGCAAAGAAAAGAGAACTAGATAAGGAAGGGAGAAACTAGAAAAAGGGGCCAGCAGGGGCATTCCCCTTCTCAGAGATCCAAGCCAGGTCCATTCCCCGTCACGCTCTGCTGCAGCCCAGAGGTCATCCAATCCAGACGCCCCTTAGCACAGAACTCCACCCAGCCTGACCCTCCAGAACTCCAGGAGGCTGGATCTCCTGCCATCATCCACGCAACTGTTTTAGAGTCCTGACAGGCAGTCTCAGAACCCTCTACCCGCTTCGTTCCATGGCCTTGGGACTAGGATGGCCTGCTTATCCATCAAAGGCAGCCCTCTCCCTCTTCTCCTGCTCCTGCCAGCCCCTTACGCCCACAGTCCCCCCCCCGCAGCGGTACCTGTTTTTCACGGTGGTAGAGGGAGGCCAACGTGTAGGGCAGGATCTGCAGGGCGGAGAAGGTGAACCCTGTGAGGGCGGCCGAGGCGGTCACCACAGCCACGCTGCGGGACAGGCAGGTGGCGCCGGCAGCCACGGGGAAAGCCACCACACTGGCCAGGTAGACTGCCCGGGTGCCGAATCGCTGCACCAGCCGGTCCATGACCAGGGAGAAGAGGAGAGAGATGGTGCACTGCAGGAACAGCCCCAGGCTGCCCATCCGGACCCCTGGAGGTGAAGGGGAGAGGTCGTGGGGGGTTCAGAGTTAGGGACACAGACACCTGTTGCCAGAACCTGCGCCTCACCCTGCAGCTAAGGCAGTAGAGGTCCTTCCGCTGGCAACAGCCTGGCAAGGGGACAGGAAGATGTTCTAAGGGTTAACTGGGAGCCTTGGCTCTGGGTCAGGAAGGTGTGGGGGACACACACTCTGCCAGAGGTGCCAAGAAAGCTCCAGGAGGCCTGAGCTAAAAGGTGCCGGACAGGTTACTGGAAAGTCAGCAGGCAGGACAGAGCACGGTGTGGGCACATGAAGTCGGGGCCAGGCAGGCCAAGACCCAGCCTTCACTCCTCTACTCCCTCCAGACCTTAAACAAGCTTGGCCTTTTTTTCTATCAAATTGGAGCAAAGGCTGTGGCCAAACTCTCAGAGAAGCCAAGGCTCTGCTGAGCCAACAGGCAAATCTGCTCTGTCTGCACCTTTGGGGGCTGCATGCAGACGGGGTCATTATTTAGAGAGAACTCAGGGCCCAGGTGCCTGGTGACCAGGCCAGGCTGTGGGCCTCTCCCTCTGCTGCCCGTCTTCTGGAGGGTGACTCCCACTGAGCCCCTGCCCACTTCCCACCGCTGAGGCCTTACCTTCATCATAGTGTCTCCGGGCCTCGGTGCCTGGCTCGGCCCTGGGCACACCCTGGTACAGCCCCTCCCCCACGAAGTCCGTGTAAAACAGGGTGAAGGTCATGAATGCCATCCAGCTGCACAGCTCGGCCACGAAGAGCCGGCGCAGGGTGCGAGGCACGCGGCAGCAGAGCTGGTGCAGCCGGGGAAAAAGGGCACCCAGGTTCTGGAAAGCCAGGCGGGTGCGGCCGGGGCAGCAATGGGGAGGCACCGAGGGGACAGACAGCCCTTCCGCGGGTTCAGCGGGGCCCACTGCTGCCTCCTCAGCCACAAACAGTGTGGCTGCCATGCAAGTGAGAAAGATGAGTGTGAGCAGGCCAAAGAGGCACTCCTCTTGGGTGCCCAGGTAGGGGGCCAGGGCACTGGCATCCCAGTCAATGGCAGGCAGGAGGTAACCCAGGCAGCCCCCAAGGCTGATCATGAAGGCGTAGACGGAGAAGGCCTGACGGCAGTGGTCTGGGTCTCGGAAGAGGTCAGAGAGCAGGGCCTCCAGCGGAGTGAAGCACACCTGGCCACAGAAGTCCAGCAGCCCCACGCCCAGGATCAGCAGTGCCAGCTCCAGGGGCCTGGTATCCGAGCACAGGAGCCCTGCCAGCCAGCTTGCCCTTGGGATGAGGAAGAGGCTCAGCAGGACGCCCAGGGACAGAGCCCAGATGAAGGGCCTCCGGCGCCCATAGCGCCCACGCCAGTGGTCACTGGCTGAGCCGAGGAGTGGGACAGAGACCAGGCCCAGCACTGGACCGATGCCTGCAAGAAGGGCAAGGAGTGTGAGTCAGAGACCGGAGCTCGGAGAGGCAGAGGCAGGGGCAGGGGCCTTCTCCTTGAGAAGGATGGACATGACCGTGATGATGCCAAATCAAGGGCCAACTCTGCTCCAGGTATGGAGCTGAGTACTTCCCAGGGTTTCTAATTTACTCCTCACAAGCAGGATGTTAATTGCCCCATTTTAAGATGGGGAGACTGAGGCATGGAGCAACTAATACTTGACATGTGTGCACAGCCACAAAGTGAGGGAGGGTGAGTCACAGGGCTGCAGCGGGCAGTCTGACCCGAGCCTGTCATCCTGACAGTGCCCTCGCTTCCTGGAGTCACATGATGGTAAACCGCTACTCGCCTTTCTGTGGCTTCTGCAGAATTCAGCGTTCAAGAGCCCAGCCCCTGCCCTTAGGGTAAGAAAGTACCCTGGGCTGCTAGTCCCAGCTCTACTCATCATAGCTGCACAGCCTTGGCTAAGTCACCTAACCTTGTAGAAGCCTGTTTTCTTCTGTTTTAAAATGGAGAACCCCAAAGGGTGTTGCAAGGGTTAAATGGGATAATCAACTATAAAGGTCTAGACAGGCATGCCCTGGTGGAGTAGTAGTTAGGTCAGCTGCCTCTGGCCAAGAGCTCAGTCCATGAACATCCCAAGGACCTGGGTTCATGTCCCTGGGCTGGGAGAAACAAGCAAGATGAACAACTAAAGAAAGTTATTCTTCCTCCTCTTTCTGCCTGCCTGCCAGCTCCGCCTTCATTCCTACCTGTACCTTCCCTTCAAAAAAAATAAAGGCCTAGGCAGAGGTGAATGGCAATTTCTTCAGTGTCTCCTATGGACCAGGCATTATGCAGGAGCCAAGCGTACAAAGGTGACCAGCAAAGGTCCCTGTACTTTTTCTTTTTTTTTTTAAGGAAAGGTGCAGTTAGGAATGAAAGTGAGTAGGCAGGTAGAAAAAGAAGCACTCTATTTTATTTAGTTGTTCATCTTGGTCGTTTCCCCCCGGTCCCAGGTCTTAAACCCAGAACTTTAGGACGTATGTGGACTCTGCCCGCAAGCCTGGCCCTATACTCTACTCCCTCCTGGACTCCTGCAG
Source organism: Solenodon paradoxus (assembly GCA_004363575.1). NCBI lineage: Eukaryota > Metazoa > Chordata > Mammalia > Eulipotyphla > Solenodontidae > Solenodon > Solenodon paradoxus. The sequence continues at coordinate 275,743 of RJWH01000923.1, forward strand.
CAAGGTCTCCCCAGCAGTGCCAAGCCCTGGGGTTAAGAACAACAGGCCCCTCTCCCTCCTGGCATTCTGCTGCTCGGCACCCACCCCACCCCCAGTTGGCACAAGGTGGAGGAGGCGGGGAGGAGGGAGCGACTTACCAAGCACCATGGTCATGAACTTCTCCTCTACCCCCACTTCCAGCAGCAGGGGCGGCACATAGGTGATGCCTGCAGCCAGACACACCTCCAGGCCGAAGGTCAGCAGATTGACCAGTAGGAGCTGGGCTTTCCGGTGCCGCAGCAGGCGGCTCACCCACAGCCTCTGGACCATGGCGAGCTGGTCAGACGGGGCCCCGCCTGTTCACACACTCCCGCGCTGCAACTGCTTCCTCTCAACCCTGCTCCAGGCACCCAGGCTGCTCCTGCGTGCTGCCCCCAACAGCCTAGGACCCAGCCAGGAGCCCATGTCTGCCAGCTCTACTTGCAAGTTCGACGTCTCAGCCCATGTTAAACACTTGCTGCCACGGAGTGCCTTGGCGGGGACACATCTCATCACTCGGATCCTAAAGGCAGGGAATTAAGGGCAGTGGTCAGTCCTGGAAGCCAGGTCTCCAGGATTTTCTCTTAATCCTGTTCCCTCCCAGGTCGAAGGTGGGGCCCTGCCTCCAAGAAGCCACCCCCACTGCCTGATCGGGAAATACACACTAATATTAGCCCAGGGCTGACATAATTAATAAGGTAAATACGATTTTTAAGTCTCAGCACACTCCAGAGCCAAAGAGAGGTAAATACTCTGTTTTGGAATATTTTTGCAATTGTTCTTACCTGTTAGTTTTGGTGGGAAAAATGAAACCAAAGGAACCCCTACGTCCCCAGGTCCTGTTATCAAGGTACCACGTCTGGGGTGTCTGCCTTTCTTTCTCCACCTTTCAAAGCTGGGCTGTTCGGTTCCCCTTTGTTCGGAGTAACACTTCCTACTCTGCACCGTCTGGCCCTGATCCATGACCCTCCATGCACCACAACTACCAACCCAGAGACCAGGAGGTGGGGAGGCTGTGGTTTGTGGGGCTGGGTTTTAACCTGTCACTGAAACCACATAAAGAGCACTCCCTTGGAAGAGCCTAGGCCTGCAAGTCTCTCCCCCCAGTTCCTCCCCAGTCAGCCTTCACAGGAGGAAACATCTCCACTTGCACCCAACTGTCATGGGACAGTGGAGCCATTCCCAGGTCCCAGCCTCACAGGGGCATGAAACCATAACATCTGGAGGCAACTGCCAGGAAGCAGTGACCCCTGGGCTAACAGGCTGCCCTGCTCCTTCCCAGGCAGCCTTTCTCTGCTCCCCAAAGGGCTCTATTCTCAGCTGAGAAATCCCCACAGCCCTTCCTGGGAGGCCTGCCTCCTCTGCATGAAGTCCCCTGGGAGAGCCACCACCCTCTGACCCCATCTCCAGGAAGGTGGCCTCCAGGTCTTGCTTCCTGACAATGGCACCCATTGTAGTATGCTCTTTCTGCATCTGAGCACAAAAAGAGGGGAGCAGGTCTGGGGTGCTAAGGCAAGGTATTGGTGAGAAAACGGGGTCCTCTAGCCTCCCATCCATCCCAAGAGGCAGCTAGATGGGGGGTTGGGGGGACAGAAGTTTCAGCCTTTCTGGCTACTGTGCCTTCCATTGCCTCAATTCAATCCCCGAAACGCTGGTGAAGGGCAGCTGTGTGCCCAAGGCCCACTGTGGCCCCATCGGGACCTGTCTCCTCCCCAGCTGAGAGCTTTACTGGACACCAGAGCTCTCACTCCTTCAAGTTCCAATCTCAGAATCTCTTAATTGGGCACTTAGACTCCCGTTATCTTTCCATGGGGCCTTCCGTGTTACAAAGCCCGTTGCTGGTGCTCTCTGAGCTGGGTAAAATCTGCCCCGCAGAACCGCCTCTGAGGTTTATCTTAGCGCTGGGAGACCTGGAAAGAAGGGACTTCAGATAAGGCTGGGCCACCAACAGCCTTCCCCACAAATTTCTACTTGGACCAGACCAGCCACTTTGTGCAGGGGCACAGGGAGGAGTGTAAAATACTGCCCCAAGTGGTCCCAAAAGGGACATCAGTCTCAGCTGGGTGGTTGTGGGTTCTGCTAGAGGTGATCCCCTCCCCAAGCTTCACAGCCCCAGCACCTGAGAAGGAAGCAGGAAACTGCATAGATGGGTGGTGCTATCCAGCCTGGAGGGAGGAGTTCTAGTAAAAAGGTTTCCAGCTCTCCACTCCCTACCCTCAATCTGGGAGGGCTCTGGATACTCATTTGTTCTGGGCTTTTAAGGGACCAGGTCCTCCTTGAGCAAACACTTTGTCAGACCCAACCTCACCCAAATCTGCCACAATTCCAAACCCTGGTTGCTCCCTGTGTCTAAATAAATTGCACCTCTCCAGCAACCATTCATCACCCCAACTGCTTGCCTTCCTCCCTTAATCTAGCTCCTCACTCCTGAGAATGAACAGGGCCCTCCTTAGCCCCGGAGGGAGATCAAGACAAAAGGCATAAACTGCCTCACCTTCCAGCCCCACACCCGTCCTTCACTAGGTAACCAGGGGAATTCAACGGAAGGTGTTGGGTCGGAAGCCCAGCTCTGCACCCCTCTCTTCTTAGGTTGCTGAGCCCGACCCCCTTCTTTTGACTTCTCTTGCCTCCCCAAACTATTCTTCCCCGTCTAAAATTGCTTGAGGAATTCCAAGCCTATAGGATTACTCTTGATAAGAGACCTCTTTCCTCTGGCATCTTCCCCAGTGCCTCCCTGTACCCTACTACATCCCCAAAGCAAGGTCCCTCAGTAGAAGAACGAGAGGACTCCCAGCACTAACTCCCACTACCAGCCACCCGCCAGGATCTTCTCCCTGGGCAGAGACACCCAAGCCCTGAGTGGTCCCCAGGCTCAGAGTGGGGAGAACACGAAGTAGTTTGACTCCTGCTCCAATCTGCAGCCCTAGAGCTCACTTCTCACCAACACTTGAAGGTGACAGATCCCTGCCAGTTCCCCCTGTTTGGGAAATGCCCCAGTCTTCCTCGAGGATACAGGGTCTAATTCTCCCCTCTCCCCTCTAATCTTGCAGAAGCTTCTGACTGAAATCCTCCTGCCCCCACTGCCTCTGGAGCTGTCTGCCTGGCAAACAGAAGATCAACCAAAGGAGCCAGACTCCTAGCTAGCTCTCACCGGGTAGGGAGGGGGTGGGAGAGAAGTGGAGGTACCGAAAGGGGAATGGAGCAGGGGCCTTCCAAGTGGACAAGTAGCTCTCAAGTTCCAAATAGCTCCCCTCCTCTCAGAACCCCCAGATGATGGGACAGAAAGAAAGCTGGAGGAAACCCAAGACCTTTGGGTTCCTTCATGGAAGTCCACCCAGGTCATCTGTCCTCCTCGCTGGAGGGGAGCAGAACCCCAATCCAGAGAAGCCAAGGACCCTGGGCACATTCAGTAAACCTGAATTCTACCTGCCCAGCTCCAGATGACAGCACCCCCATGCACCCTAATAATGCAGCACTCCCGAGCAGGCTGTGGGATCAACACGGGTACCTCCCTATTAGGAAAAGGGGTCTGGGAGGTATTTACCCAAAGCAGGGGGCGTCAAGAGATGGAAAGACCTGTGCACTCCCATCCCCACATACACCAGGAGGAAATTCCTGCAGACACCCCCCCCACACACAAGAGACAACTCCTAGTTCAAAGGTGGTGAGTGAAGGGATAGGACCCCCCACCCAAACTGGTAGACCCTATTCTAACCCTGGCCTCACTCAGGTTCAGCCCCTAGCTGGGTGGGAGTAGGGAAATGAAACTGAGGATGGGAACAAACTTGGCCTGAACTTTCTCCAAAATTCAAAAGGCAGAGTGGAGGAGGCGGAGGCAAGGCCACTGAGCCCAGCCCTGGTAGCTCCCTGGGCAGGGAGGGTCAGAGGGCCGATAAAGAGGCCTTTGAGGACTTTCAAAGGGGCTCCTGCCACCCCGCATGGCTGAGGTGGACTGGGGGGAGCAGATTCCCTCTGCTGACAGACGGGGGCCAGAAGGAGCCTCAGGCAGCCCGCAGTGGGCCAGTGTCAGGCGGCAATTCTATGAATTCTATGGTCTCTTTATGTGGGCATGCCGGCTGTCCCACACCCCCACACCCCCGCCTGGGCAACGCCCACGCATCAAACACCACAGCCCCCACCCTGACCCCGCTGCTGGGCGACCCTGCCGGCCCCCTTGCACTCACAAAGACGTGCTGCATTCTCACACGCTTGCTCCTGCTCCATGGAAGCCTGCTCCTCCACCCTGTCACTGGGCAGCCCCTCCTGCAGAGGAGGAAACTGGGGGAGGTAGGCTACTCAGCTGCAGAAAGGGGGTGGGGGTCACTCCAGGCCCAGCTCCCTAACACACACCCTACTGGAGGCTGGCAGCCCCGGTTGGGGGCAGCCCACAGGGAAAGGCTGCAAGGCAGAACCCATTCCTGCAAGCCCCTCTGGACCTCAGAATCTCATTCCATGTTGAGCTCTTCCAGCCCTCTAGGTTGGGGTCAGGAAAAGGGCCTGGGAGTCACCAGTCCAGGATCTCTGTCCCCTACCCCCTTGCCTCCATCATCATGGGAAGGGGACCCATGTCCTTAGCCTTCCCTAGCAAAAATCTAGCACAGTGCACTCCCAAAATGAGCTCCACTCTCCTGAAAGCTCCACAAAGGCCTTGGGACATCCCAGAAAGAGGCCCTGCTGGCACCCTTGTGAGCATCCTTGTGAGGCAATGCACACCCCAGACTACATACCCCATAGGTTGCTGGGCCACCAGAATGCCTGCCCAGGCTGCTAGGGGGACAGGGTTAGATCACACTGCCTTCCAGCCATATTCAGTCCTTGATTCTCTGGGCACAGACACTCCCAATTAAATGAAGGTCTATTTTCCTCAACTCCACCCTATAAAAAGGCAACAGGGAAGGCACCCTGGTGGAGCAATGGTTCAGTCAACTGCTTCCTAAGGAACAGGCCACATACCACTGTGTTCAAGTTTCCCGGGCCCAGGGGAAACAACCAATGTGAACAGCTAAATAAAAATAATGATGCTTCTTCCTGCCTGGCTATACACCTTCATTCCTGCTGCACCTTTCCAAAAAAAAAAAAAAAAAAAAAAAGCCAATAAGGATTTGCACAAATAACTGGGACTCTAACTGACAACTAAGGACAAGGGAGACCAACACTCAGAAGGTACCTCTACACCCTCAGGGACTCCAGAGAATAAGGACCCATCCACCCTAGACTTGCTCCCTAGCCTGCCTCCCCCAGGGCCCAGAGGCCAGGGATTTAGAGTTCACCCTGCTGCGCAGCCTTTTCTTCCCTCAGCCTGGAAGCCTTCTGCTTAGCAGCTTGTCAGAGAGAGTGAGGGGCTGCAGGCCAGGACACAAAGGGGGATTAGGGAGAAACCTCTCAGCCTGCAGAGTAATCCATCAAACTCTCCTGCTGCCAGCACCGGCCCCTTCCCACTCAATTCCCCTTCCAGCTGCTGTGGCCCCCGCCCCCTCCAGCCCCTGAGCTCAGTCACTTCGGGTAGCAAAGAGAATCCCAAGCCCTGGCAGGGAGGCAGTGGGGAGGGGGGCACATCGCTGACACTGGGAAAAGGGCAACAGCTCCCTCCCCCCACTCACCCCCAATGTGTGAAAACCCAACAGGTGGCAGTGGCTTGGAGGAAAGTAGCTTTTGTTGCCCTGTCTGAGAGCAGAGCCAGGCTGTGAAAGGAAACAAATGCGGGAGGAGCTGGGGGAGGGGAGGAAAAGGACTGGGCAGTCCTGATGGGCGAAGATCTCCCCTCTCCAGCCAGGGATTCTGGGGCTGGCTTGACCCTCACCTTGGCCAGGGCCAGTCTACGAGGATGCAAAGCACCCTCCAGAGGACCACCTGGCAATCCGGTGTTGATGGACACCTGGGCCTCCTGGCTACACTTCCCTTCTGGGGACAGCTGTGACCCAACACACTGGATTCACACTTGACCAAGTCCCTCCAAACCATGACAACCTGTCCTCTTCAGCTGTCTCTTCCACCTGAGGAGTCAAGGTCTCAAAGTTGGGACATTCCAAACCTGGCAGATCTGCAGAATGACCTTGGTTTGTCTGGCAGTCAGTCCAGGGAGGTGTACAAGCCAATTCCACCACTCACTTTAACCATGACGATGACCTCGTTCATCGATCTCAGAGCCTCAGGTTCCTCATACACAATTACTACTACCAGCAGAGACAACCACCAGCAGCAGCAGCTGATACTACCACCAGATTACTCCACGCCCAGCGCTCTTCCAAGTGTTGCAGTGCTCCAACCACCAAATGAGGTGGGTACAAGCAACACACCCATTTGACAGGTAAGTGGACTCAGATAAATACACTGACTTCATGGGTCTGCACTGCTGAAAGTATGCGGAGGCCTTAGAAGGCACTTTTCCACTCTGAGCTTCCTGGGTGAGGGCTCCCCCTTCCCAAAAGGAGTGAGAGAAGTCAAGGGGCCACTAGGCCTTTCTGCCTCTTCTCAACTTCCATTCCCTTCTCAACCACCACATGCCTCCCACTAGGGGCCTCTTTCAGCACCCCCAGAGGCAAAAGGAATGCCAAGAATGTAAATGCTTCCTCAGGTGCTGGTCCCAACAGGTGAGGAGAGGTCATCACAGCAGACCTGACTGCTGTTAAGGGACAAGAATGGGAGAAACATCCCCCAGTTATAAGACAGGGTGGTTCCTATCCACAGGAAAAATCATCCCCCTTACTAGCTGTCCAGGAGGTATATGGCGTGTGCTGGGGATTCGACACGCCTTCTCTCCCTGATTCACACCATGGGCACAATCCTACAAAGCGGGTATTCAATATTCCTAGTTTACAAAGATGAGAACTGAGTCTCAGAAATGCACTAATATGTCCTAGATTAAACAGATAAAAAGAACTGAAAGGAAAATTCAGACCATTCAAAATTTCTGGAAAACACTCTCTCTGAATTAGGTGCCAGAAATGCAGAAGTTCAATTTTGGCAACCTTTGCAGTTATGGGACCTGGACAAACTGTTCCACCTCTCTGGGACTCGGCCTCCTCACCTGTAAAATGAGAGTTGTCTCAATGTCTAAGGTCCTGTACAACCGTAGACAGCTGGATGATTGCATACTCGCCCACCCTGCTCAAGGTGGGGCACTCGTGGACAGACACTAGTACTCACTGACAAGATCGCGTGGCTGCTGGCAGGGGATTTTCATAACCCCATACAACTGAGACAAGAGGACCCAGGTGGAGAGAGGCTCCCTGACAGCAACCTCTACCTCAGCACTGCTCAGGTACACAGAATGCTAAGGGATCTGAGTGACAAAAATATTGGGAAAATTGCCCCCTTCCCTACTCCCTTCTGGAATTGGACTCTGCTCCTGGCAGATTAGGAACTACATTATTTCTCTACTTGGACCACAATAAATGCTTCTTTACAAGGTTGGTAGTAGATTGGCCCAGTCTCCAGATCACATCACAGGACGTCCCATTGCCCTCTGCTCTCCTCTTCCTACAGTCTCTGCAAAGTGAAACCTCAATGCCTCCCTCCCAGTGAACTTGAACTCTGCCAGTCAGCCAGACCAGACATCTCTCCCGATCTGTGCACAGCCAACCCTTGTCCCCTGTCCGCAGCCTGGCCTGGGTAAAGAGGTGAAGTAGGCAGGAAGGAGGCAGGGGTGAGTGGGGGTGGGGTATTGGCAGACCTGCAGTTGTGCAGAGTCCTTGCTGGGGGTCAGGCCAGGGTGCTGGTCTCCACTGGGCCATGCCCTGTGCCTCTAGATGGCAAATGAAAGGACTCTAGGCCCTACCAGTCCTGACAGCTAAGGATCTGAGAGCAGACCCCTGTATCGGACCCAGTCCTATAGTCCTTCAAAACAGTCATCAGTGGTCGGTAGGGTGAGACTCGGCTCCAAGACTCTTTATGAAAGAGCCCCAGTCTGCCCGCCTTTGGAGGAAGTACGCCTCAGTGCGTGCAACCTAACCTCCCCCAAAGGACTATGCACCAGCACTAAAACCACCCACCCATTCATCAGGCATTTCTGAGCCTCCATTATATGCAAGCCCCCTGTGAAGGTACCTGGGAGACAAACAACTGATTACAGCCCCTTTAGCACAAGGGTGAGGGCCAACCCTACTCAGCGCCATGTGGCAGGAAGGCGTGAGTCCCTACAGGGGCTGTGGTACAGGGCTTCCTGGTGGTGGGCAAGTCCCTGCACCTTGGAAGGTGAGCAGCCTATGCAGAAAAGGGCAATGGCTGTGAAACAGCTGCTGGAACCTGGGGTATCCAAACAGCTCTCCTTTTGGCCCCTTCCCACCAGCAATGTGTGGTAGAAAGAGCACCAGACTCCAAATCGGGGGACTGGGTCCGAGATCTCAGATCTGGGCCCAAGAGGGGAATTCATCAGCACAGGGCTTGTGTTTGCCCGCTAAGCAGTCGCTGTCCTCTGATTACTCTCCCAACCATTCCCCGGTCCCTGAACCTCAAGTTCAGCATTCTCCAGGACTCCCTGGAACCCCAAATGTCAAGGACCCCCGCTTTCTCTGGGTACTCACCCAGCACCCCTCAGCATGGTCTGTGGCTCATGGTCCTCCTGGTCTGACCCGCAGCCCTTCCCCACCCGCACCCACAGGCCCTTCTGCTCCTGGAGAGCAGACCCCGGAAAGGGTGGCTCCACAGAAGGCCTTACCATGAGGCCGTGAGGTCTCCCCTCTAATCAGCTTGGACCAGGGAGCCCCGCTGCAGGCAGGACCACACTCTAGGAATCCGGTGCTCAACTCTCCACAGGAGCCAGGAGTGGGGCACAAGACTGCCACGTCCCTTGGGATGGGCGGGGCACTCCCAGTTTGGATCCTATTTGCCAACTCAAAGTACACTGGAGACCAGAGTGGGTGGGATAGGGCAGTACACTGGCTGGGCACTCGGGTCTGTCCTGAATTTGGTGATTTGGACTGTTCCCGGGAAGGGAGCAGATGCATGCTGAGTACCTAGTACAGGCTAGATGTGCCTGTCTTAGCTGAGTCTGGAACCTTGCATGTCATCTCCACTTGACAGATACGGAAACTAAGGCCAGCAGGTAAGGCAGGCCCTTCTCCAACATCACAAGTCATTCACGATGGGTGACAAAACTGAGGACTTCTTTCCATGGAAAAGGAAACAGCCCACGTAGTAGAAAAAGAGACTAAACAGGAAGCTGTGGCCAAATTATCAGGACCATGCTGTGACGGCTGTCACCAGCCCCCACCCCAAGCAGGAACATTCAAGACACTAGACAAAGCACCACACTTCAGCTCTATTGCTAGGAGTCAAGTGGCATCAGCATTTGAGACACTGGGCCTGGTACCAACTGCTCCAGCCACTACCCTCAATGTCCAGCAAACAGGGCCACTGACTGTTCAGAGTCAGGCTGGGTTTCCTTCTGGATACCAGAAAGCAGTGCAAAGGATGCCAACTTCAGAGTACCCTTGCCTCTCATACAGTTTCCCTAAAAGTGACAAAAAATAATTTTTCTGCATAGAAGGCTCTAAATCTTTCAGGATATAATTCACTTCACTTGTTGAGAGCCTCGTCCAACTTGAAGGTGGGCTGGGCCGGCTTTCTGGACGGATTGAAAACCTCACCCACAGTACTGGCGGGGAAGCAACCAAGAAAGACATCCAGCCCTGGGGTGGTCTTTGCATCCGATCACAGGATCACAAGCTCATCTGTAAATGCATAGTTCGCAGTTTACAGATAGTTACATATGGGATAATTCCTTTGCTAAGAAACTTCTGGTTTCTGGAGGCACAATGATTGCCTCCTTTGTCAGCAACTAACAGCAGCTGACATGTATTGCACTCTCCACGCAGCTGCTGCTCTCAGAGCACTACCTACTACATCAGCTCGTTTATCCCTCACAATGCGGAGAGCTGGAGGATGCTACCCGTGTCATTTAATAAGTTACCAAGCTAGTGAACAGGTATTATCACTATCATAAATCCCATTGTGCAGCCAGGGATGCTGAGGCTTAAAAAGATTAATTACTTGCCCAACATTCTATAGCCAGTAGAGCAGCCAAGATAAATATCTTGCCTATCCAATAGTCTGGGTTTTATCCAAAATAGGGTGTTATCAGGCTCTAAAGGTCCAGATGAAAGTGCTTGATTTCATTTTCAGAATCCTCAAATCACCTGGGCTTTCTCTCCACAGCCCCGTCCAGAGAGGGCACTCTATACCATCCCTCCACCATCCCATGGCCTGGAGAACCTCGTGGGGCCACCAAGGACCACTGCTCAGCTCCTCCTCCTCCCCCTGGTCAACTCAGAGCCAGAGGAGAAGGGGGGCTCCCACATACCCATGAGGACAGTAGGAAGACTCCCTCCACCCTTACTCTTTCCCCACTAAAATGGGGCCTGTGTGTCTACAGCTGTTATTTTTATCTTCAGACCCATCGTGCTGACTCAAACTCCATTTTCTGAGCACTTTTAGACAAGAAGTCCTGACTCCAGGCCTGGGGCGGGAGGAGATAAGGAAGGAATGAGAGGATGGTACCCATTTAACAGAAGAGTCTGTGACTTCAAACACATGGACTCACTCCCTAGGAAAGTCGCTATATAGCTTTCCATCCCATTTGCACCTCCTGGCCTGGCCCTCCCCACCCTCTTTCTCTAACCTCTGCCCCAGGCCTTGTGCAGGTGAGTCCACACCAGGTTGTCCTCTCAGAAAGATTTGCTAAATTCATCAGGAAAGACAATCAGAAGCCCCCTGGGGCCTCATCTCCACCCTAAGAACATACTTCTAGGGACACAGCAAGGGTCACTCTGGGCCCTGGTCCACTACTAGGTCCAGCTGCTGACTCCAGGGCAGCAAGGCAGCAATTGGGTTATTCTTAGGCCCCACTCCACTGGGGTCGGGTCTGTGTAACACCTGAAGAGCAAGTCCTCACCAGGTGCCCATCATGCCAAATCTCTCCCTACCCCCAACTCTGGCCCAGGGAAAAGAGGAAGCAAGAGGGGAGTGGCCCCAGATGGGGAAAAACTGAGCAAGTCAACAGTGCTCATTAGGAAGATGCAAGCTGATTCAAAGGTCAAGGACAACAGCAACTCACAGGACTCCAGCCCCTGAAGGGAGCAGGAGACCAAGGGAGGCCTGACCCTTCAGGTCCCTGGGGCTTCTGCAGCAGGTCGCACTGCCCAAGCCTCGAGCCCTGAGAAGCTGTAGAGGATGCCCAGTATCACCTCATCACACCTGTTCGCTCATCTCACAGAATTCTCCCCAGTTCTACCCGGGCCCCTGGAGGCGAAGGCGGGAAGGCCTCCCTTCCCTCCTGCCCCGAGGGACGGCACAGACTGAGAAGGGGCAGCAGGCACACACTCCAGTCTCAAATCTCTGCACAGAGCCTCGCCCCAAGACGATGGTCCGAAAGGGCTCCGTCATCTTTCCCTCCCTTCGTAACCCCTTCACTCTTCTCCAAGCAAGCTGGCCCGAGCCTGAGGACCCCTCGGCGTCCCGGTCTCCAGCCCCTTTACCGGCTACCAAGTGCACGCCGCGGTGACTCATCCTGCCCCTTTCCGGTGAAGTCGAGACAAGGGAAGAAAATAAATGCAACTTTCCAAAGAAAACTCTGACGCGGAAGGTTGCAAGAGGAGCCAGCGGCCGGTCAGCCCGCCGTCAGGCTGACCCGCGACTCCAGGGAGGGGCAGCTCCCCGCCCACCCGGCCTGGGACAGCCGGGGACCCGGCGCCTCCAGCCCAGCCCGCCCTCCGCGGAAGCCAGCTCAACGCGGCAGGGACCTAAGCAGGCGTCGGACACTCCGCAGCCCGCCTTAGCAGGAAGGGGGCGCCCCAGCCCGGCCGCCCCCCTGGGACTCGCGCGGGGCTGGGAGCACAGCGCCCCGGACGGCCCAATCCCGCGGGGCACAAAACACGCGACAGCGCGGAGCTCGGCCGCGCCCCTCCCCTCCCCTCGACCCTCTCCCCGGGGAGACACGGGGGCACGCTCCTACCTGGCCGAACGTGCGGCTGTCACCCGGGCCGGCGCGTGCAAGCCCGTCCCCCCCCGCAGGCTCCCCACACGCGCGCCAGCCAGCGGCTTTTAAATCTCCAGGTTACTCCGCGGGGGGAGAGAGCATGCGCGCTGGGGCTGCCAGGAGGAGGGCGGGGCAAGGCGGGACGGAGGTGGGGGTTGCTGGGAGGGGGTCTGCAGGGGTGGGATGGTTGGGTCCCGTAGGGAAGAAAGCTGGAGGTCTCCGAGCTGTCTTTGTAGTGGCGACCGCGAAGGGCAGCCCCCACGCGGCGCCCAGACTGCCCTGTCATTACCTAGGGCCCTGCACCGCCCCCTCGCCCGTCGCCTCCAAAACATTTAGGTAAAAGCTACCCAGCTCCGCGGGGCACCTCCCCAGAGCCAGCCTGCGACCAGAGCCAGCCTGCGACCATTACCTGCTTGTGCAATTCTGGTCATCCCCTTGTGCCCGGGCGGAACTGCACCCCACCCATCCAGGACCAGCTCTTGAAAGGAGAGTTACTCTTCTACTGTTTGCTATTCTCTGAGGCAGAAAGAGCTTCCTTATAGCTAACTCAATCCCTCTTCCTGAAGAAGCTCATTTCCAATGTGTGTGTGTGTGTGTGTGTGTGTGTGTGTGTGTGTGTGTGTTTTATCCTTAAGAGTATGTAAAAGGCAAAAGGAATGATACGAAAAATGTGCCCTTTGTCAGCCTTTAAGCAAGGTCCCAACAGATCCCAGTTTTCAGAATACCCTTGACAGACGTGGACTGGGCAGAGAACTGGAGGACTCGCTGGTTTTTGAATGAGGGCCCAGCTGTGTCTTTCCCACTATATAGTTTTATTAAAGTGGAGAGAAATTCAAGTATGTGTTTTGACTTCAATAGTTAAGATCCCAGGAAGATGCCTGGGAAAGGGAGGACCAAGTTGGGTAGAACCCTGGGCGGGGCAGGTGCCCCGCTGAGCTGGGTAGCTTTTACCTAAATGTTTTGGAGGCGACGGGCCAGGGGGCGGTGCACGGCCCTGATGCTAGTCAGGTATGAGGCAAAGTGAGCCTTTCCTTCTGGGGGGCCTCTAACAATGAGAGTGGATCTGAGGACCACCAGGGAAACCTTTAGGTAGGAAGCAGAGAAGAAAGGGAGATGGAGAAGGGAGAGGAAAACAATGCCGCACTGGTGGCCATGGGGAAGAGAATGGTTGCGGGAGAGAGCAGAGCAGGCAAAACCAAGAATCTGCCTTCTGAGTTACTGCACGTTTCCCTTGAAAACTGTTTCAGCATTGTTTCTGAGAGGCCTCATCTTGAAGCAGGTGACCCTCCAGAACTCTAATGGATTTCCAGCGTCTTTGGCATGCCCACTTGTGGCCTGTAGAGAGAATTCATGGAGTCCTGGGTCCCTGAGCTGGTGTCTCCTCTGCTCCAGGAAAGAGGACAAGAGTCAGAGGGAATTCTAGGTCAGCTGGAAAATTACAGAGTCAGGGGAGAGTGGACGGTGGTATTTTCCAGGCTTGGGAAAGAGCATTGGGAGCAGGAGGGAGTTGTCCCACCTCAGAAGAGTGGGAGCGGCCCTCTCCCCCATGATTTTCTGCCAGGGGCCTGCATGCCTTATGCCTGTGACATGGTGAAGAAGGAGGAGACCTCAGGAAAGTTAGCAAACAGCATGGTGTGAGTCCTGGACCCCACCCAGCTCCCAGCCCCCAGAATAAGTGCCAGCAGCACTCCCCCATGAGAATGACTCTCCTTGCCTAGCCAGGTGGCTATACTTTCCAAGCTGAAGGATGTTGTAGGCCCCTTTGCTGTGAAAATGCCCCTTTTATTACTGGTGTTGCCTCCTATAATCATCATCATGATAATAGTTAACTATTACTGATTGTGCCAGGCACTGGCCTCAATCTTTATGACTACTCATGAGATAGGTACCATTTTCAGATATAGAAACAGCAGTTCCTCAGCTCAGTCACAGTCCCCCCCACCCCCCACTTGCACCCAGACATGTGCACATAGTGTTTGGCCTCTAGAAAGCAGCAGAGGCATCAGCCTGGGCTGTGGCTTCAGAGTCTGAAAATTCTAACACCCATACTACTCCCTGCGATGTTGGGTTGTTCTGGACAAGCAACAGCTTCTCTGGGCCTCAGTTTCTGCTAAATCAGCTATAGGAAAACCGCCATGTCCCTTTTCTTTCCTCCTCTCTCCCACCCCCACCCTACATGCACAAACTGTACTCCCTAGCCACTTCCCATTTATAGGAAATGGGGGATGACGTGAGGAGCAAGGCCATCCTTAGGGAGCTGCTAATAGTCTGGCTAGATATTGAGAAACCAAAGATGCTGGCAAAAATGCATTAGCAGCTTCTGCCCTGCGCCCCCACCCACAGCCCCTTCCCATTATCCTGGGGCTCAGAGCAAGCGTCATCCTCTTTCTGCAGAAATAAGATCCCTAGCTGTGGCTGGTGGACCTGGCAGCCATGAAGGACCCTGAGTTCCCTTAATACCCCCATCTCCTCTCACTGTTTCCACCATTCCAGGGGCTCTGGTCCTCTTTAGGACTTCACCCTGCCTGCCTCGGGACTTGGGTTGAACAGTCTCTTTTAGCACAGAAACCACCGACAGGACTGGCGGTGAACTGGAAGCGGGAGGGATGAGTTCCCTGGACACAGCAATTCTAAGATTCCTCTTGTAGCAAAACAATCAGAGGCACTTATATCAGAAGTATGAACAAGATGTTCATTTAACCATTCTTTATAATTGTGAAAAATTAGAAACTACTTAATGTAGAATAACCAACTCTTGGCTAAGCTAATTATGGCAAATCCATGCAGTGGAAACTTATGCTGCCTTAAAAACAGACCATGGGCTCACTTTCAACAGTTGGGAGATGGACATGTAAAACCCAAGGGCTGGGGTCTGTGATGTGCATTCGGGGTTGGGGGTACAACCCAAAATAAGCAAAACTAATAAAAGTGTTTCCTTCATTCCTTCTTTCCTTCCTTCCTTCCTCCTTCTCTCCCTTTCTTCTTTCCTTCCTTCCACATGCTTCATCCTCTCCCTCCCTTCCTCTCTTAAAAAAATTATAATGACATGGAAAAATTTTAATTGATTTGGGACATGTTTGTGATATATCACCAAAGAAAACAGCCAAATACAACAAAATAGAATGCACAATGTGATATACATTTTAAAAAATTTAAGTATATACTAATGTAACATGATACCCTGGAGTGAATCTTGGAACAGAAAAAGAATATTACTGGGAAAACTGGTGGGATATTAACAAAGTCTGTAGTTTAAGTACACGGAACTCTGTTGGTGTTACGTCCTCAGTTTCAGCGATTGAGCCAAGGTCATGTTACCATCAGGGGAAACTGTTGAAGGATGTATGAAGACTGCTATTTTTGTAACTTTTCTGTAAATCTAAAATTATTTCAGAATAAAGTTTTAAAAACTGGTGACACATTTTTAGAGAAGGAACAATAAGAAAGATGTAATTAAAAGGTGATACTGTTGGTTTTTCCCATTTTTCTTTTTTAAAGGAAAGGTGCAGGCAGGAATGAAGGTGAACAGAGGCAGTCAGGAAGAGAGAGAAGGAAGGAACAGTTTATTTACTTTTATTTTAATTGTTCATCTTTGTTGCTCTCCCTCGTGCCAGGATTTGAACCCCAGTTCTTGGGATGTGTGTGAATTGCACCCACTGAAAGTTGCCGAATAAACCACTGCTCCACCAAGGTGCATACTGGTTTTCATGAATGGGAAGGGTATTTTGATGGAAGTGGGGGAACAAGATACGCTTCTATATCTTTACATTTTCTCTATGAATCATAGATTGCTATTGTAAATAGAAAAGAATCAATCAATATTATTATTGAGTAAGGAAAGTAAAATAAAACAAAAGAAGGAGAAAGAAAGAGGGATGATAAACAATCCCCATTTCTGGGGGTGGTCTACCACTCCCCATTTCTGATCAAAGGGCTTGGTCTGGGGGAGGTCAGGCATCTGAACAGGAGAACCAGCCCTGAGAACTTTCAAAACTTTTGGTGAAGAAATAAGCTGAGCAGAATTTGAGGAGGGTGAAGAAAAACCTAGTGGTTTTTTACCCACACCTGGGCCATATTTTCACATCACCAAAGTCGCTGGGCACATGAGGAAGAAGTGAAAACCACTAAAAGAACTGGATGGCTGTATCTTCTCCCCCAAACAGCAGACTTGTGAATGACCATGGCTTCCAGCTCATTAGGTCATGTGTGCTCCACCCTGACTAGAAGTTTTAGCCTTAGAATTGCTGGGGAATGTAGCCCCCACTATACCATTAGAAACAACCCAATTTTGAATGCCTCCACAAGCAAGGAAAGTTTTAAACAGCAAACACCTTCTCAAGGACACTTCCTTCAAAAAACTTCCCTCTGACTTTGAAAAGCAGAAACTCTCCTACAAAGGTAACTTGCCACCAGATTTAAACTTCCTCTAAGTTCTCTGCTGCCCCACTACCAGTCCTGTGGAGAACTGAGGAAGAGAGTAAAACTGCCTGCCCCCCACCCCAAAATGCAGAGGGATCAGCTGAGCCGACCAGTGGTGGGGAAAGGCTGAGCCTGGTCTGCCACGAAAAGGCCTTGACTTTTCCATGGGTGACAGCAAAGTCAATGACTTCAGAGGGTCAATCCAGATCAGAGAGAACCGCGGGGACCCCCATCCTAATTGAGTTCACTGGGCAGGTCCCAAGCAACCTGGAGCAGATTCGTTTGGTTCAGGGAGGCCTCCCAGGGATTTCAGGCACCAGTAAGGGGGAGCCTGTGCAAATATATGCTTCCCGGCTCTGAGAGTTAGTGAAAGCTGGTCCACTCTCCTCTGAAAAGGCGGACTGAGTCCTTTAACCTCCCTTGTCTGAGGGGCATCAGCAGAATGCCAGTCAAGTAGCCTACAGCTAAAATTTGGATGGTTTCTTTTTAGAAACCAAAGTCACAGGAGGCATTTGAATGGGGGTTAGGTGCTTGAAGAAATGCATTCAGGGCAAGGCAAACATAAAAGGTAATGCTGTCTTCTTCCCCTTCAGGGTGTCAGGAGAGTGAACCTGACAACCTCCCTGTAACTCTCTAAATGGGAAAGACACTTAGTTAACTGGGCTGGCTTCTGGAGTGCCTGGAGCCAGAAGCTTATTATGTTGCTGTGAACACTAGGGATTCTACGTGGAGCTCAGATGCCTGAGGGGCTAACTACCAGGGTGGGGTTGGAGAATGGGGAGTGACAGCCAGAGGCAAGTGATAGAGTGCCCCAGCCAGCTCCACACCCCCACAGAAATCTTTCACCAGCAAGTCACTGAGAAGCTATGTACTAGAGTGGGAAAAGTTGAGGTTCTGGAATCAGACTGACCCAAGGCCACTTACTGTGCATCCATCCATTTCTCATTCAGCAAGCCTTTATTAAATAACCATCACAAATCCAACAAGGGTAACTTTATGCCTGTAAGCAAGTCTTTTAGCCTCACTTAGTCTCCATTTTTATGCAGAAAGCTTGTTGGGAAGAACACAGAGATTGTACAACTAAAGTGCTTCAGGAGCAATGCACCACACATTTGCTTGCTGTGTCCTGTGTGCAGAACGCTAAAGGAGTCGTCGATGGGGATAAAGAACATATGACATATATTCTCTGCCCTCGTGGAGGTGATTCTTCTCTGGGAAATATGAAGTGGTAAAAGTAGGATATAGCAGCATGTCAATGAGTGCAGAGCTCTCACACCTGCACATTAACTCCAGAGTCCAAAACAGATCAGAGTTGAGAAGGATGCATCCAGGGAAGTTCAGAGCAGGGTTTCTGAGGCTGGCATGATGGTGATGGTGAGTGCTAATTACCTGTGTCTCTGCGCTGCTGAATGGCTTACAAAGCACTTCACAAACTTCATCAGGTTTGAGCCTCACGAGGACCTCAAAGGTTACAGACATGGAACCTGAGGTCAAGTGACTTGCCCAAGGCGACAGAAACAAAAGAGAGCCTGAGACCCCTTCCGGGGGAACCCAGCCTTCCCGGCCGCAGCCCACAGCCTGCAGCCTGTGAGGACTGGCTTCAGTAATCTGCCCCACCTCAGCAGTGAATGCAGCCTCGGGGCGGTGGCAGGCCCAGACAGGGCCCAGATAAGGAGGCCCAGGAGCTCAAAAGAGGATTTAGTTGCCGCTGTGGCTCCACCATCTTCAGAGTGGGGCAAAGCCAAGGGCAGAGGGCACAAGTGAAAACGCCCTGCAATCTCACTTCCAACTCCCCTAGGACTGAGTCTCCGGTGACAAGGTAGGAATGAAAGAAGAGGGAATCTGCTATACCCACCACGAAGTGTTCTCATTCTTCCCTCTCAGCCAGAGGCAAGGAGGCTGTGCACAAAGGGGAAAACTAAAACCGCAGCAAGAGGGATGGGAGTCCCACAGGAGGAGGAACTTCCCTGGGCAGCTGAAACAAAGTGTGACTTTTCTAACCTCCCTTCCCTACATGCTCCCCACAAGTGGGGCTCAGTTCAGTACAGCCCAGGGGTCAGGGCTGGAGGCCCCATCTTGGGGATCTACTGGTTGTTTAGCTTTTCCTGTTCTGGAAGGCATGACCTGACTGTACCAGGAGTTACTAGGAGATAGGCTGGGGCTGGAGTGACTTTCGGCAGGATTTACTGTACCTGGACCTGTGTGCTGTCTGGAGCCGGGGTGCGGGGGGAGCTGATACTAATTTAAGTGGCTGTAAAGTCATTCTCACGGTCCTTATGCAATGCTCTAGATAATAAGCAAGTGAGTAATTAATAATTAGATTGTGAACTAACTTCTTGCCTCAGGACATGGTACCACTTTTGCATAACCCACCCCTGCTGGAGAGAGGCACAGTGTGAGTCCAGATGACTGGGCAGGGCCCCAACCCCCAGACAGAACTCCAGGAGCAGAAGGCATTGGTGGAGAGGCCCCTCTGCTGGGCTCCATCCAGAAAGAGTGAAACAACTATGGGGGCTGGTGGTTCAGGGAGATGGGAAGAGACGGACGCTGGAACAGTCGCCTGCCAGTCCCATGGGCATCATGCCGCACAGGAGTTACAGACCTGAGGGCACACAGGAGGGCCCTGGTCTGGATGCGAAGCGGTCTTGTTCCCCCCATCCCCCAACTCCTCCCACTGACGTATTTTCCCCTTCTTCCCCACCCCAGTCTGTCTTTATTGTTTGATGCCATCATTTCCTAGATTTTGTTTCCCTTTTTCCCCCTTTAATTTCAGAGCCCTTCCCAGGCTGCCGCATTTAGTTGCATATTAGTCTCTGCACAAACATCACTAGCGAGGCTCTATGGCTGCAGCTTCCTTTTCTAACTTGCAGCGAAGTGCTCTATGGGCTGCAGCAGCCTAGCACCTTCTGTGGGCCAGAGATGTGCCAGAACCTGGGAAAACTTGTCTGTCCCCCCACCCCACTTTCCTCTCAGGCTCATCCCTGCATTGGCTTTTGAGATCCTTGGTGAGGTGCACAGACCATGGACCTGGGTCAGACAGACATGGACTTGCTAGCTGAGTCTGCCTGCCCTCACTAGTGGCAAATTCGGGGCAAGTGACTGAACTTGGCTGAGTCCAGTGGGTCCTCTGTGAAGTTGGGATCATAGCGCCTGTCCACACCAGGTGTGAGAACCAGACCGTGCTTCGTTTAATGCCTGACTCAGAGCACTCAATACCTACTGAACTTAGCGAGCTGCCCTGCCCTCCCGCCCTGCGCCCAGGCCCTGCCATTGTGTCTGTTTCCCCAGTCCCCAGTCCATACATTTTCCTGGGTAAAGCAGATGCGTTTATCAGAAGTATATCCACGATATTCATTTCATCATTTTTTATAATCATAAAGCATTAGAAATAGATTCAACGTAGAGTAAACTGTGAGTTAAGCAAATAATGGCAAATCCATACAATGGAATATTATATTGCCTTCAAAAATGCTAAGGACAAGGCATGCTCTGGGGGCATAATGGTCTAGTCAGCTGCCTCCAGCTGACTTACATACATCCCGAGGATCCAGGTTCATGTCCTGAGTCATGATGCACAACCAAGATTACAACTAAATAACAAAATAACTAAAATGTTTCCTCCTTCCCTCTCTTCCTGCCTCCTGCCTTCATTACTGCTTGTACCTTTCCTTAAAAAATAAAGAAAATGGCAAAGAATTTTTTTCTTAAGAGAGGAAGAAAGGAAGGCAGGGAGAGGAGGAAGAAGCATTTTTAGTTAGTTAGTTGTTTATTTTGATTTTCTCCCCGGGCTTGGGTGGCAAACACAGGGCCTTGGATTTTACATGGTCCATATCCCAGCATCTCAGCCACCCGAGCCACAAAGGAGCACCTGAAATTTTTTTTTTTTATATTCAGTGTTTTATATGTAAATAGCACTGTTTGCAAAGCACAGACCCCTGTCCTTTGCTCTCACCAGTCTGAATGGTGGATAGGAAAGGCATCAGTGCTATTTTATAAGATGAGGACACAGCACTGCAGACAATCTGACTTACAAGTGTTCTATGGCTACAGAGCAGTCGAACCCAAGGCCCACACCCCTTTGTGCTGAGATTCCCAGAGGTCAGTCAGTATTTTCTAGAATTTCAGTGCCTTCGAAGGATAAAAGAGAGAAGCAAGTGTCACCAAAACCTGTCCCCCACCCTCCCAGATGAGCAGATGAACTTCAGAGGAGAACAAGGCCCAGGAAAAGACACTGTTCTGGCCTTGGCAGGAGGCAGAATGTTATCTCCATCTAACTGCTGACCTAGCGGACTGAGCCCTGTCAGAGAGATGTTGAGATAGACACACGCAGCGGCTGTCTGGGAGGTGAAACTGTGATAACAAATCCCAGACCCCTGCCTCTGGGACAAGCCTACCTCCCCTCACTTGAATCTCCAAGACTGTGTAAAACATCTTAGTGACAGAGGCCTTCAGCCACTCTTACTCTGCATGGGGCAAGCCAGGTTTAGGTTATTTAAAGTCACTCAGCCGCGCTGGGCCTCTCACCGTTAGTGTAATGGGTAGGCTTCCTCTGTCCCTTGGGACGTGTGGGCACAAAGATCATGAACATTCCTTCCTGGTTTTCAAAGTGGTTTCATGTATAGTATCCTCAAGATGACCTTGGGAAGCAGGTGTTATTATCTCCATCACGAGAGGGATATAAACTTAGAGAAGTAGTAAGTGACTTGCCAGGGCCATGCAGCAGTCACTAAGGACTTCTGCCAGAGGTCTCCTTCTAAAGAAAGTGACCTAAGGGAGCAGAGGCTGCTAGAGACTCAGACCCAAGGATAGGGAAGAGAAGAAATTGTCCTGATTCTGCTCTCTGAGAAATCCTTGGTGAAGGGGGCCTTTTCTTCCTAGGAGGGAGCAGGTGACAGATAGAGGGGTCTTGGTCTCCACACCCCCCAGATGTGATGGAGAAAGGATGAGGAGAAGGAGGACACTCTGGGATGGCGGTCCTTACCCTCAATTAGAAGGGCAGCTATGGAACACCTTGCTCTCAGCTTTCTCTCATTTCGTCCCCAGCTCGCTGGCTGGCTCCAGAGCAGAGACTCTTGTGTTCACGTTTGATTCTTGTCCCTACCCCCACCAGCAGGGCACACCTCACACAGGGCCACACAGCAGACTTCTGCAATCTCCAGGCTCTGTGGGGCTAAATGGGGAACCTCCCAAGGTGATTATAAGCTCCCCAGAGAGCAAGGCCTGTCATTAGGGGCAGACATTCCACTTCCCTGAAGCCACCAACGCTCCTGCTTTTCCAGAAGCAGCCCAGCCCAGCTTTCGAGGCTGCCCTCTCGCAGAGGCCTGAAGTGCCACGTGGAGTAGGCTCAGGGAGGGGACAGGGTGCTGGGGCAGGTCCTTTTTGTCTCTGAGAGGTGATGTCACATAGGTTAAGCCATTTTTACCACCCTTCCCACCTTCTAGAAAAACCTAAATCCAGAAGAAAGGTAGCAAGGGATTCCTGAGGGGCTCACTCTGGGGACCCCTTCTCCAAAAGGCTGGGCAGATGGGCTGCTCCTCTTAGTCCCCCTTGGACTCCAGGGCACTACATCTGAGGCCAGGATTCAGTAGGGCCTCTGGAGTCGCAGCAGAGGACCCTGTATGGGGGTCCCCAGAGACCATCCAGCCTCCTATCACCCCGATGCTGAGAGACAAGCCCTTTCTCTTTTTACAGTCAGCCAGCAGCCTGAGCGTTTTTTTTGGTAAAAAGCCAGATAGTAAATATTTCAGGGGCCAGTCGGTCTCTGTCACAACCACTCAGCTCTGCCCTTGGGACACAAAAGCAGCCACAGATAACATGTAAAAGAGGAGCTGTGACTAGAGTCTAATCCAAGTTCATTTATGGAAGACACTGAAAATTTGAATTTCCTACAATTTTCTTTTTTTGAATGTGTTGTGGGGGCGCGACACACTAATGTTACGTTCAGCGCTTGTAGAAAACATTCACCTCCCACCTGCAGCCCAGCTCTAGCCTTCACACAGCTTTCATGTGTCACAAACTCGTCTTTAAAAAAATAGATTTTATTGTAGTTGACTTTTAAGTTTACAGAGAAATTGTGCAGAAAGTATATATGGTCCTTCTCCACCCCCCACCCTCTACCCCCATACCAGTTTCCCTTATTATTAGCATCTCACGTTCTTTACAGTCGAGGAGCCAATACTGATACATAAATCTTAGCCAAAGTCTATAGATTATGTAAGGGTTTACTTGGGTTGTGTAGTTCTATGGGTTTTGACAAAGGCAAATGTCATATATTCACTATTACAGTTTTATACAGAAGAGCTCACTGCCCTCAAAATGCCCCGTGCTCTGTCTGTCCGTCCCCCACCTCCCTCCACTGTGAGCCCTTGGCAATCACTGATCTTTTTTCTCTCGTGATAGTTGAACCTCTTCCAGAGTGTCACCTAGATGAAATCATACAGCAAGCAGACTTTTAGACTAGCTTCTTTAAGTTAGTAATAGGCATTTAAGATTTCTTCACAGTGTCTTTTCATAGCTTGACAGCTACTTTTTTTCTTTCTTTCTTTCCCTCCCTTCCTTCCTTCCTTTTCTTTAAAGAAAAGGTGCAGGCAAGAATGAAGGTGAACAGGCAGGCAGGAAGAGAGAGGAGGGAGACATACTTAGTGATTTTATTTAGTTGGTCGCCTTGTCTCCCCTACCTTCACCCCAGGTCACGAACCCAGGTCCTTGCTATGTATGTGAACTGCACTGGCCAGAAACCACATACTTAACGACCAGGGCATGCCAACTGCTTATTTCTTTTCATCACTGAATAATACTCCATTGTATGGATATACTACAGTTTCATTATTCATTCATCTATAGAAGGATATTTTGGGTGCTTTCAAGTTTTTGTAGTTATGAATACAACTGCTAAAAATATTTATGTGTGGTCTCCTTTGGACATATTTTTTCAACCCCTTCAAAGTGTAAAAACCACTCATCTCTCACGGGTCATAGGCAGTCTGGTGAAGCCCGGATTTGGCCTGTGAGAATGGTTTGTTGCCTGGTGCATCAGCCTCTTTATAGCCAAAGGTTATCGTTGATGAAAGGGGAGGAAAAAGATCAGTGTAACAGCACCTACGCTCTATTTTAACCTTTGGATAGAACCATGTGGGTTTATTTCAAAACCAGTGTATTTTCCATATGTATTTTGTGCTATTTTCCCGTAATTCTCTCATCCTCACTGAAATCTCATGAAGCCAAGTGGCAGCAGTTCTATTTCACACCAGGAAAATTGAAACTAGAGGTAAAGCAATTTGGGGGTGTTTTGAGGAGTATAGATGGTAAAGCTGAGATGCCAACCTAGGCTTGGTTTTCTCATCTCTGCCACTGAGGCCAGGCCTCCGCCTCATTATGGGCCTGTCCCAAGTCCTTGCAATCTCAGGGGATTCAGTTATCATCCAACCAAATATTGGTTCAGCTCTGTCTAGATGCTGAGGACTGGCAAGTGCCCTGTGCCCTGCAGTATACACTCCAGTAGAGAAACCATGCAGATTCACAGCTAACTCATTCCCGGTGGCTATGAATGAAGTCAGACAAGATAAGTCAAAGAACTTGTGGGAGGGGCTGGAGAGGGTGGGCAAAGAAGAAAGGACCCTCCATGAAGGTGGAGTTCAAACTGGATCCTGACAATTAGTTAGGAACTCTAAAATGGAAGAGCAAAGGCCCCGGCAGGATCAGTCTGCAAGCCATGTGAGTGCCAGGAATGGAGGCCGTGGGAGGCAGAGATGGGGTTGGATGAAGGAGCAGAAACCAGATGGTATGGATTTCACTCTAGTGCAACAGACAGACATGAGGAGTCCAGCAGAGAAGCGACGGGACCTAATCTGGTTTTGAAATCACTTTGGGAGATAGGAGGTTGCCTGGAAGGAATTTACAACGAATTTGGTGAAAAATGTGATGATGGGTGCCAAGAAGTGTGGGACAGAGCAGGGTATTTACTGTGACCACTAGAGTGGCATAGGGGACCTGAGTGCTGTGGGAGGCTTCTTCTGATTGTCTGCACCCCAGGGGAACTGGATCTCCACCCTCCATCTCTGTGTCCCCTACCTCACCTCCATCCCAGGAGGCAAGCTCTGGAAGACCAAGGGCAGTGGGAGAAGCGGCAGCAGAATGAGGAGACCAATGGGAGGACAGGGTCCTGTTCCCCTCCTCCAACTCAACTCCTGCCATCTTCCCAGATAAGTCTCTGACCCCAGCCTGGAGGAAATGAGGGGCTCAGAGTTGCCAGGGGTGAGATGAATAAATGAGGCTGGGAAATGGTGACAAGAATCTGCCCTTTTTTTTTCTTCCAGAAGAGAGAACTGAAAGTGAGCTAACCCTTCTTCAAAAGAAGTAAGAGGTGTGCCCCAGTGACTTAGTAGTTAAGTCCATCCTTCAGTTGGTGCAGTCCACATACATCTCAAGAAGCAGGGTCCCCTTTGGGTCAGAGGTGGGAGTAGGGGGTGGAACAACCAAGATGAACAACTAAAATAAAAATAAATAAAATGCTTCTTCCTCCTCCTTCTTCCTGCCTTCTTATCTAATCACCCTCACTCCTGCCTGCACCTTTCCTTTAAAAGAAAAAAAGAAAGAAAGAAAGAAAGAAAGAAAGAAAGAAACAGGAGTGGGTTCTATGGCCTCTCTTCCAGTGCCATGATGGAATCAAAGGTTAAGCATCTTTGTTAGATCAAAGGCATGGCTGGGAGGAGGGCTGTGCAGGGCCTGGGAGTTTCTAGAATGTGTTGGCAGCCCTGAGGACTTTGACTTTGGAGTTTTGAATTTGAAGGGAAGGATTGGTGGGAAAGCATCCAGCACACCCCACAGGAGCCGCTCCGAAGAGGGACAGGGTGTCCTGTCAGCAGGAAGAACAGCATGGCGAACCAGTCACATGGTATTGGACAGTGAGCTCTTGAGGCTGAGCCCCATCACCAGTTCCTACAATGCTCTGAGATGACACCAGTGCGCTAAGTGGTGGCCTGTGGCAGTGTCCAACATCGCTCACCAGGCTCAAATCCTCCCTGCTAGGTGCCTTCGTGGCTCAGGTGGCGGAGACAGCCGGGGTGTGGAAAACGTAAACCCAAGGCCCTGGGTTCGAGAGCCCGGGATGGGAGACAGTGAATGGGGTGAGGGAAACCTAGAGAGAAAATAAAAATACTTCTTCCTTCCTTCCTCACTTGAAAACAAAAAAGCATCCCTGTTGCTTGCATGCCCTAAACCAAACTCCTGAGGGCTCCCCTATGAGCCCAGCTTCAACATCATGTCCCATTTCCGTTCCCCAGTGGAGGCCACAGGGAGAAAGACACGAAGATTTATTCAGGGGCTTCTGTCAGTCAAGAACTTTATTCTTGTTTTGTTTTGTTCTTTGCCACCCTCGGCCCCATGAACCTGAGTCCAGACTATCGTGACTGTATTTCAGCCGCCTCAGCCACGAAGGGTTTTATTTATCCTCTTGACTCCTGGGAGAAAGACTGTTCCTTTGCAGATCAGGAGAGATCACCTATGTGCTCAGCGCACACAGCTAACAAATGAGGTCCCGCCCGGAGGCCCTTTTCTCGTCACCACTAGAGCTGCCTCAGCGTTCTGCGTCATTTCTCACTGTCCTGTGTCACTCTCCTGTCTCTTTCTCAGTCTATTGAGTCCAGCCTTTTGTTTCTCTACATACTCTTCCCTGCTGGCATCCGGGTAGCTTACTGCTAATGATAACCCTATGTCTTTAGATCGAGCCCTTCTTTGGAGAGTGCCTACATTTTCAGTTTGCTCTTGAAGGGAAGGCCTGTCATCCACCAAAATTCTGGAGTTCTTTTGGACAGCAGTGCTTTATCAGGTTGTCTGGTGCAGCCTTATTTGTCACAGCCTCACACTGGAAATGACCCAATGTCCTTTGACCGTGAGTGGCCTGGCGAACTCCAGGACTAACAGACCACAGGGTGCTACTCGCCAAGAAAAAGGAATGAATTATTGATGCCTGTAACAACATGGGTGGATCTTCAGCGGGGTTATGCTGAGAGAAAAATCAATCCACAAAGACACATGCTGTATAATTTCTTTTATATAACATTTTAAAAATCAAACTTTACAACTGGTGCACAGAATAGTGGTTTGCAGAGATCAGGTTTGGGGAATAGGGTGTGGGAGGAAGTTATAAAAGGGTGGCTAGAGGAATCCTTGTGTTGTAACTGTTCAGCTCAAGCACACACAGTGACATAGGCCTAAAGAACTAAACACACATGTGTGAAGATAAGTAAAGCAAACTCTGAGTGAGACTGGCATGTTGAGTCAGCATCCACATCCTGGCCGTGAGGCTAAACTATAAGAGTTGCCTCTGGGAAACTGAGCAAAGGGGTCCTCTGTTATTTCTCGGAAATATCCATGTGTTCACAATGCTATCAGTGAACACTTCAGCTACAACCAAAACCCCAGCACTGGAAAGATCTCCTGCCCTCCAGGGACTGGCAGTCACTTCTGCACCCCAGCTTCTCTGCCTCCGTGTCTGGCTTTGAGCTGACATGTGGCTGAGGCATACACATGAGAGGCCAGGTTTTCCTCAGGACACTGACAGTCGGTGAAGGGTCCTACATTCAGAGTCATCCTCACTCCTCTTCCTGATTCCCCAGTCCCTGTCTCCTCAATGTTGGCACTCACGCTTGGCTTCAGGGAAGCCCTGAGCTCAGGGTCAGAGAAAGACAAAAGGGAAGAGTCTCCTTGTGTGGTTCATCCCTGCTGACCAGCCTCCATCTCACCACTGGGACTGTAGGTTGAATGTTCTCTCTCACTCTCTCTCTCTCTCTCTCTCTCTCTCTCTCTCTCTCTCTCTCTCTCTCTCTCTCTCTCTCTCTCTCTCTCGTCCCCCACTGTCTGTCTTGCCCCACATTCCCCTCTCTCTCCATTCTCCCCCATTTTTCTCTCTCTCTGTCTCGTCTCTCTCTTTCAGTGGGAGAGGAAAGGTGTCCATTAGTCTGATATCCTGGAATCTCTTCATGAGTAACCTTTCTAGGGAAGCAGCAGCCCAGCTGTTTCCTGCCCCATAACCGCACCCCTCACCTGTGGTCTGGCGGGACCATCTTCTAACTGCCTCCCAGGGACTGTGCTGACTGAGGGAGGCCCTGGGGGAGAGGCAGATAGAGCCCAGTCCTGTCCCAGGACCTCAGCCAATCTTCCCTGCCTCCCCACTGCATCCTGTCTTCCCCACTCCCTCCCCCAATTCCCTGGCCCAGCTTGAGGCAGCCGGCTGTGTCCCCAGCAGCTGTACACAGCAGGGGTAGGGACAGCCACACTGCCCTCACTCCCAGGCACAGCTGAGGGGCTGGGATAAACAATTGGACTTCCTTAGGGGCTGACACACAGCCTGCATCCTCCACCTAATGGCAGCTTTGCTGGATTCCCTCAAAGCGTCCATGTCACAGCTGTACCCAGTGACTGGACTGGAGCTTCTGCCCAGAGAAGGAGCCTCCCCTGCCTCCAGGTTGGCACTCCTGGAGCGGGCAAGGGAGGAAGAGTACACCAACAGCTGCTTCCTTTCTTGTCCTTCCCATGACACTCCTGATGAGGACTTGGGTTTCCCAGCTCAGCTGAGAAACTATTTCCTTTCATTAAAGAGGCATGTAATTAGCCTGGGGAAATGGGAGGACCCCGTAGAGAGATGAGAAACCCCCTCCCAGCCTCCACCTTCCAAAGCCCCTTCTCTCTCCACACATCCCGAGCATCCTTAAAGAGGGACTGTTAGGAGCCCTAGAACATGAAATACTTTGAAATCTTGTTGAATTAGGAGCTGATCCAAGAGGCAGACAAGGGTCAGACCACCCCGGCCACCGCCATGAGCAGCTGCCTTGAGGAAGGTCCTGCCGGTGTGGTGGTTCTTTTCCCCTCCTTCCCTTTCCACTCACCCTCAGCTACTCCCCTTCAAGACAGCCCACGGGGGGCTCTGTACTAGGCTGGCGATTCGTATCTATCCCACTGCATCTATGCGGTTGAGATTCCAGGCCTGTCCCCATCACTGGAATTTTCTGCAGCCCTAGAGGGAGGGTTAGGTGGGGGCTTACACCACTCCCACCAGCTCCCAGCCTATTTCTGGGTGAGTGCCACATGAAATGTTTTAGCACTGGTGCTAGTGACTTACCATTTTGCCATGCCCTGCCCCGACCACCTAACCAGAGAGCGCCCACCTGCCAAGAGACTCATTCTGGAACAGTCCTGGCTTGTGCCCTTCTTGAAAGTTAACCAGACCCCCTTGCCTGGCTCCATCCAAAAGGTGCATAGAAAACCTGCTGTTTGTCAGCGACTTCACAGGACACATACGATGCCTGAAGCAAGGCACTCAGAGAGACAAGGTGGCTGGGCAGCCAGGACCCAGATAAGTTGGTTGTAGGAGTCCCAGCCTTTCCTCCCCACTTATTTACCTAGATTTGCCATCATTCCACCCTCAAGAGAAAACCCAGTCAGAGAAAGGCAGCCCCTCTGCAACAAGAATCAAAGGACTGTGGCTCAGGGACTGAAGCATCTGCTCTATTAACTTCTCATCCCCAGGGGAACATCCCACCATGAGGCCTTTTGTCAGACATTTCACTTAAGAGCCTCTCTGCAATGCTGGGTAGACATGAGTCCGAGTCTCAGGGAATGGAAACGTCTTGCCAAGGACCCAGCTGGTTAGTGGAGAATCTAAACTCAAACCTAGGTTCTTTTTGTCTAGCTTGTTTTGTTGTGTGTGTGTATTTAATTCACTGTATCCTCTTTCAATCTATTTTTGGAGCATCAGAAGCTCCCTGATGCTTCTTCTGGAGAGTGGATGTTCTGGGAAGCGAATGAAGGAACTAACACGTAATCAATCAGCGTTGCCTTGGTCAACATACAGGTTGCCTCACTGTGGTTCTGGTGCCGTGGTTTGGGCGCACTCTTTTACCAGTTCTAGAACTCAGCTTGTTCCTCTGTCAGTTGGGAATAGTGACGCTACCTGAATCTCACGGGACTGTTGGAGGACTCAATGGTAGCGGGCATGGTGAACGTTCAAGAAGCTCACTGGGATACAAGCACTCAGCAAAAGGGGCTGCTGCTGTCCTGGATGGGGGAGGTTCACATTTACCGTCAAAGAAGAGGCGGGTTACTAAAGGACACTGCTAGGTGTGCTCTCCTCAGTTCTCTTGAACATGAGCACATTCTCAGGACCCAACATCTTTCCAGAAAGAGAATGAAAAAACTCAGTCAAGGCCTGAATCGTAGGAAGCCCAGTAGCAGGCATGATTCTTAATCACAGCATCACAAGCAGAGGTGCCAGAGTCGATAAATGACAGTGTGAATCATCAAAGAGAAAAGGGTCAGTTCTATTTCTGGTGACTCCTACAGATGGATAAAGGATCAGAGCGCAGAGGAAATTATTTCCAGGAAGGCCATTGAGGATGCAGCGATACGATTGAACTGGTGCTCAGAGGCCAGCCCAGAATGACCTCATTAATGTCACCTTGCCTTTCCCACTAAGAGTAAAAAGGCAGGAATTTGGTGCATGACTTAAACTAGCAGTGGTTCTCAAACTTCAGGGCGCATCAGAATCAACAGGAAGATTATGAAATCCAAAATGGTGGGCCCATCCTCAGTTTCTGATTCAATAGGCTTTGGATGGGACTAAAAATTTTGCATCGAACAAGTACCCAGCTGGTGCTAAGGCTGTTGGTCCAGAAAACAGGTTTGAGAACCACTGGTTTAAAGCACATTTCTATGGATAGTCAAAGTGTAACAAATACTTCGCTTTCCAAACATAATAGTTGCTTTCAGTGGTTATTAGCTTTGTTAATTTCTTCTACCACATGAGCAGGAAATGAAGATGCATATTCTCAATTAAGGAGTCTATGTTGAAAATAAATATGAAAAAAACCAAACCACCCCAAACTTCTCTTTCGAAAGTTAGTTGACATGTTGCAGAAGTGACTTGGTCTGTCACCATGTAACGCAAGGGACCTGGTGTGGCAGGGCTCCGTATTCCTCATGCCAGTCCTTCACCATGGGATACTGTTGTGTTGAGAACCTGCCTCGCACGACCGAGCTGTGATCAAGCTCGCATTCTGACTCTGCAAGAATGTGCTGAAATATAAACCCAGGGGTGGGAGGGAACTATCCTAATTTTCAGTTAAGTTTTCTTAATACCATACTCTTATAAAAGGGAACAAAAATCCTGTTCTCACGACCCTAAATGCTGACACTTGTCCAAAATGCCTAATGAGGCGGAAGCCTGTGTCATGCACATTAACAGAACTCAGGGAGAGTAACTGCACTGACCAAAGTGAAAATTTTACTGAAACAGTAAAATACAGTTCTATCTCCTTCAGCAAGATAACATGACAAGAGGGACTTTCCACTTCTGGGCGTTATCTTATCTCTACAAGAAGCACAAATGATGTTTTTAAAAATCTGATGGAAGAGGGTATGTATAAGATAACAGCCTCCTGACAAACACTTCAGTATTTATAATAGTTTGACCGTTACTCAACTTAAGTCAAACTTTTTTTTTTAAAGGTCTTCTCACTGTCTGTTCAAATTGGATCTTTCTTCCCTAAAGATTGAAAAGAATTTGCTGTGGAGAGAGAGGGGCATCCATTTGAGAGCTTGGTCCTGGGGTTCAGTTGCCAAGACATGATTCATCTACAAAAGGGGTTTAGGAGAGGGACCCCCACAGAGAGGACCCTAGTGAGGTCCATATCACAAAGACACAGGTATCAGTAAAACAGTTCAGTTGAGCCCCTGACAGTGGCTCGAATAGATAGCTTTGTGGCTTCTTTTCTGCTATTACACTTGAAAGAACAAAGACAAAAAAAAAATGGTGAGTTTTGTATATCAAATGTATGCTAAAGACAAGTATTTCTAATCAGTTTTCCAGTGCAAATGAGTGTTCCCTCATTTAAAATAAATGTCCTATTACTAGCAATACAGTTTGTAATCATCAGATACCTTTTTTCCCTATGAAAAACTGAACAAATGTTCAAACTCCAAACAAAAGTCCTGCAAATTTACGCTATTAAAATAAGCTTTCCCTAATGTAGGTGACTTGGGAGTTACTGTTACTCTTCCCTTCCCTTCCCTCTAGTCACCCTACATCATGAGCTGGTTAAACTTTAGCCTTTTGCAAGAGTGTTCTTACTAATAAATAACTCATTTGTACTTCAGAGACAAAGCTAAAAGGATTTCAGTTCTGCAGGAATGAGGTTCAGCCAGCGAGCGCGGCGCCTGCAGGTACATTGCCGCTTTTGTTCAAGGCCAGCTGGTCCACAATGCCAAGAGCAATCTGGGTTTGCAGAGGCTCTTTTCAAGGTGTTAGGGGCACACAGCTCACTCTTACAATGTCCCTTTGAAGCAGAGCAGAATCGTTCTCTTAGAGTCCCCATTACAGAAAAGGAGAATGAGGCGGAGGCAGGGGAGACGGGGTGGGCTGCTAGGTGACCCTGTAAACTGACCTGCTTCATTCCCACCCAGCTGCACAGGTTCTCTGAAGCAGGTCACTAGAGAGGAAAGGTGACTGGGGCTCCAGTAAAACAAACCGGGCTATGGTGAGCACTACTGCTCTTCTCCACGCTGCAGCTCGTTGCAACTTTTTATACAAGCCCCGACCGTTTCCTGAAAGAAGCCAGTTTAAAACATGTCATGCTTTAGTTCCTTAAACCATAAAAATAGCCCATAAATATCCATATTTTGAGAACCAAACGATATCTTAGACTTTCCCCTATTGGATAGTAGGACAAAACTCACAGCGTAGTTTCCACTTTTCTGTTGGGAATATAGTCACCATCATTGTAAGCATTGCTGGCCATTTCAGAGGCAAAGTCTAGAAACAACATGTTCTCGGAACTCCCATTCTCACGATACGGCATTATTCGCGTGTCTCCACTTCAACTTCAGTCTCCCCGCGCAGGGCATCTGCTTCCCAGTGCCTGCTCGGCAGTGCTGACTTCGAGAAGTTAGTGGCCCATGAACCGATTATTTGGGCTTATTGTTTCACCTGAGAGTGGGCAGAGAATGAGGGAAAGCAGGATGGCAGAAGGAATGACCTGATTTGCTGCTAACCCAAGACTGGCTCATTGTGCGAGGACTAGGACAACTGGTCTCTTTACCCAGGTGCTGTGTCTGCTGAAGTCACACCCACTATTTCCTACAATGGGCTCTGGAATCCAAGCTGCATTGTTCCCGATTTACCAGAACTGCTGTTTGTCTTGTACCTGGGCCAACTGTGTGGCTATCTAGAGGAGAGCTAGTTCCCCAGTCAGTCCTAGGGCTACCTAGTTCACGCACGAACAATATATTTGCCTCAGAAACACTAATCCCATGGAAACTCTTCATTCATAAAAGTAAGAGATAGTGGTAAATTGGGTCAGAGGCAAGGAGGGCTAAAGAAAGAGGAGCTTGGAATTTGTAACTGAGACGGGGCATGCATTAGATATGAAGGAAGCCCCAGATGATGGTACCAGATCTAATAGAATGTCAGTTGAGTCCCCCTCGACTCCTGAAGATATTCAGTGTCTTGTAAAAGAAATCTCCTATATCATTATTTTTTACTTTAGAAGTAAAACCATATTTAAAAAATGCTTATATTTTATTTCATTAGGCTGAATTGAGATACAAGAGAACCAATTTATGCTCACAAATTGAGGACTTGCTGTTATGTCAATTACTCTCCACACTTTTGGGTCAAATTGTTTCACAATCTACTTTTTATTATAACACTACACACATACACTTCATACAGTTGTGGACGAGAATCTCTTCTTAACAGATAACCAATCAGCTGGAGTTACCAAATTGGTATTTTATCTTATCCTAAAATTTCGGCCATTATTTTTCTTGGTCCAGTCTCTCTATCTCTTTTATCACCTTACCTAACCCATCCACCCTAATCTTTTGTAGTCAGGAGAGTCCTCACTACATATAGGATGCATATTTCTGTTCCTACCCAAGGAGGAAAAAGTGTAAATATCAGACACATTATATTCTAATGCAAGGGCTTGTGTATTTTAAATGAACCTAAAACATTAGTAATAGGAATGGGTATATGTAGTTTTCCTTGACTTACCTACTCCTTAATTTCTCTTTGAGGGAACATCGACTTTCAAGTTTTAGATGTGCAGTTTCATTCTTCACAATATAACATAGCATGCCCACCACCAAATTTCTAATAACCCTCCATCATTATGAAGTTAGAATTTTACCAAATCATTTCCGGGTGCTAGGCTATAGCTAAATCAAGGCAAACTCTATTACTGCCAACATTTGTTATCATATCTTTAAGTAATTATTTGCTTTACTAGAATGGAAACTGGCTGCACCCTCTCACTCCCTGACCCCAGATTAACACAGCATTTATTTCATAGTATTTGTCCAGACGAGGCACATCCATGAGTTAAGGCTGTTTTCTCTTGGTAGTTATGCAGCCAAAGAATGTCAAATGGGTACCTGTTCATTCTACTAAAGGAGGGAAAGAAAAATATGCCATCAAGATAAAGGAACACCAGATAGATACCAGTTAGCTTGAAAACAAGTCTCATGATTAGTCCACATGACTATGTATTATTGCTGCTTGTGCAAAAGACAAGGATTTTGAACTCTAGGGTTAATTTCAAAAGGCAACACCTGTTTCAAAATAGGGCCAAGCGTTCACAGCCTCATTTTGAGATCTCAACATACACTTTCACTTGGGGATGTTTAGGGACAGATGTATATGAAGAGGTCCTATTTCCCACTTAGAATTCAGGC
This sequence comes from Solenodon paradoxus, assembly GCA_004363575.1. Lineage (NCBI taxonomy): Eukaryota > Metazoa > Chordata > Mammalia > Eulipotyphla > Solenodontidae > Solenodon > Solenodon paradoxus. The sequence continues at coordinate 309,882 of RJWH01000923.1, forward strand.
AGAATTGCTGCTGCATACACTACACCAGAATGTTAAGTGGGCATAACGGTGGTGACAGACATCTCTAGTCCAAGATGGTGGGCGTTCTGATACAATGGACACCAAGTCCCCATGACAGCACCTAAAATTGAGCTGGGGAAGAACCCTCACTCACTAAGTAAATGGAGGGCAAACGCCGCCCTCTACTGGCAGAATATAAGGGCTGTAAAATGGAGATTACTATTTTCCTGGATAGTCACTATCTTAAGACATAACCTGGGGTACCCTCATGGCTAAGGTGACTGAGATGCTGAAATGCAGACCAATACAGCCTAAGGAACTAGGTTTGAGACCCGGGGCAGGAGTGGAAAACCAAAACAAACAATTCCTCCTTTAAAAAATAAATAAATAAAAGGTGAAGGCAGGAATGAAGGCAAGCAGACAGACAGAAGCATTTTATTTAGTTGGGAGCTGAACCCGGGTCCTTGGGATGTTATACAGACCGCACTCTGGTGAACCAAACCGCTATTCCACCATGGTGAGCCCTTTCTTCCTCTTACTAAGCTTTATATCTAAGGGCCACGGGTATTTTCAAGTAAAGAGAAATTTTCTATCTCACTGAAAAGCTTCCCATTAAATCTTTGATGTAACTCATTGGGTTGTTTCGAGTATCCCTGTTACTTAGAGATGCTCAAGAGCAGTAAAATCCTCAAAAGGTAGTTTTCAGGAAGCTCAAAGGACTCATCCACACAAAATAGGAGGGGCCGGTTTTAGAACTAACAGCTGGGACAACTTGAAACACAAAAAATCCACCCGTGTCAAACCCTTGATGTTCCACATACAAGCCACACTAAATAACATAATACCTGAGCCAGTTTATTTTCTACAAAACTGAAGCAACAAATATCTTGCAAATCTCACTTGAAAAAATCACGAGGTAATACACAAATAAAACTTCATAAATTTTAAGTGCGCTACAGCTATGGTGTTGTTAGTGAATGGATGAGTGGAGGGAATCCCAAATGTATTTGCCAAATCCAATCTATTTGTCTACCTGATGGTTTCTGAAATCCTTTAAACCAGACTGTATTTCTTCAGCATTGTACCAAAAAAGAAACTTGGTATGCTAACCATAACATGCCGATGAATTGTGGGGAAAAGTGGTTGATTACTGTTCTGAGTCAACTTTGATCTGGGACAAATAACTGAGAAATAAAAATAAAAGTTAGTCACTGAGAGATAACAGCATACAAAAAGCATTTCAAGTTCAAAGCCAAGGTGAGTATGCATATTGTAATCTTTCGGTAACAAGGCAAAAATGTAACAAGAGGAAAGGCTGAGAATAAAAAACCTAATCACTACACTATCAGCCCAGTTCTAAACAGAGTTCTTGCATCATGTCCTCCATCTAAGTAATTTTTAATTTAAATTGCAAAAGTATATAAGGGTACTCGAAATTGAATGCAAATGCTGTGTATAAATAGCATCTTTAGTTCTGACTGTTGAAATAATTTCTGCCCTCCATACCACTTCATAACGGTGCATGTGAATGAGGAAAAATACTAACTAGGAATCCTCATGCATCCACTCCAGTGCTCCCTTAGTCAAGTTAGTGAGTCTGCCTCGAGTTCATGCTCTGAAATAAGTACTCCTCACTCCCTTTGACTTTTGAGACAAGACATGCTTTTCTTGTAACCAACAGCAGTGACAGTCCCTGCTAAAGAATCCATTCAAGAAGCAGCTCACCCCGTCAGGCTCGACGGGGAGCTGACAACCCAAGGTGATAAGCTATATAAGTCAAGTGTATTTGCTTGAGAGTATTAACAAGAAGTACACAGATCACACATCTGGGTTACAAAAGCCCTTTTATAAAGCCATTTTTAAACAAAACAAAAAGTTTACAAAAGAAAAAGATACAGAAAAAGAATAACTTGCTTATGTCCCAAAAAGAGAAAAAATAAAAGGGACAATGCCAACATGCTCAACAATAAAGGGTTCTTTCTTCTTCTTCTTTTTTTTTTTTAATACAAAATACAAGCAAAGAATACACATACTTAAAACAGCTCAGGAGCAGACACGCAGTCCTGGAAACCCTTCATGAAAAGAAAGCAGGAGTTTGTTTTTTCTTTGTCTATGCAGACACATACAGAGACTGGAATATGTAAAAATTAAGTATCACAAAAGACCATCACACAAGTCTACCAATGCATGTTGCATCTATAATTCACGAACATGGTCAACAAAATCATGTTTACTTCAATTCCATTTAAATTAAAAGAAAAAAACAACCTTTTAAATAAAGTGGTTACATTCAAACTTCAACTTCTTTAGTACCATGCTGCAGATTCCAGCACTGTTAAGGTATTGCAAGAATGCCCAACCCTCTGGTGTCATGTCACATTATCTAGCAACATTGCAGTATGAAGGGATGCCCCGGTCTCAGCCCATAAACTAATTACATACATTTAAGCAGGTTCCTCTCTTGTACCCTTCCTGCTCAGAACGTAAAAAATAACTAAAATCAGGGAAGACTGGGAGTTTTAGAGCTGGCAAAATGAAGTCTGAAAGATGAATCAAGGCAAACAATTACTGAGAACTTGGCTGCTGCCTAACCTGGCAAGTGTTAAGTCTTTCCCTAAATCTTAGAGGAATTAGGTGTATAAGGTTTGCTGCAACATGTTCATGATAAACTAAGTAGAGCTCTTATTTACAAATCTTGTAACAAATACTTCTGGAGGAAAAAAAGAAGAGAATTCACTAATTTCCAGAAGACAAAGGTAACTGCCAGACATAAACACACACTCACACATACATCCACACAATACTTCAGGTTTTTTTATACATATTATTAGGGCATAAGCTGAGTACTATACCCCTGGCACCCCATCAAAAAGGAAAAAAAAAAACCCAAATTTACCCCCCGCCCCATTATCTAGAAAACCCTCCCTTCACATGTACAAAGTGTATGCACAATGGTGGCATTCCCCTGGCCACACAAAGCATGCTCAAACAGTTGTCACCAGTTCAGTCACTCCGCTGGCATGGCAACAGGCAGGTCTGCAGGGCTTTTCCCGGTAGTGGTTAGTACAGTCAGCACCACTGTGAATTTTGTGAATTGGGCTTTGAAAACAAAAAAAAAAATGTTCCTTAAGGGATATGAATTAAAAAAGAACCGTTTTGCATCAATTTTTATCCCAAGGAAAAGGGGAAAAACGACTACAGATTGAAATCTTTTAATAGTTCATTGCCCCAATATTCAAATAATAAACTGACTCCTTTTCAAAATAACCCAACATCATGCAGACAAAAAGACAATTTTCTACCCTCAAGAGCAACCAGCTAGTTATATTTTCCCTACTCTTTGGAAGAAACTAACTCCTTGTTCTGTTTAAGTATCTAAAGCTGAATGCCATAAAGACCAAAGCCCAGGTTTCTTCCCTCCCAAGTCCCTAGTAAAATGTCTCAGTGCGGTACTGTGATGCAGGCACAGAAGAGCTGCTCAAACTCCCATTCCTTAACCAGCAACAAGGGCCGCATGGTCTCTATTAAGAGATCCCTGCTGTTCTGGTATGAAATTCTGCTCTTGCCTTTCGAAGGCTCTCAAAGCACCTGCGAAATTGGTTTTAAATAAAGTAGCATTCTAAAATCCACCCATCACTTGAATGCTCATAGATTATAAAAAATGTTAAAAAAATTTTCAGTTTAGCTGACCATATCTAAAAATATCAAAAACTTTCCTGGAACATAATCTGATTCCACTCTTGATTAATTTACCTGTAAGAAAATGTTATATGAATTAGTACCTAGAATAAGTATTGAACTGAGGATTGAACCTGGAGCAAACCGGTTATTGTGGAAAAAAATCAGCTTCAAAGTTTCTTCATGGGAAATTAACTATTACTTTTCCAAATTACATGATTTCTAATCATTACCTTCCTAAAGGAGGAAACACCCATTACTTTTCCTCCATGGACTCAACAGGGAGTAGACATACACGAGGGAGAGATGTTTTAGAAAGCAGGACAAATCTACCACTGTTGAAACGAAAACGTATCTTTGGGGCCTAGTCCACTGATTTCAATCTGAGGTGGGGAAGACTAAGAGCAGCTGCAAGTTACAGATAGATTTAATGAAAAGTAAACTGCCCATTTCTAGCTGTGTGTGTGTGTGGTGGGGTTTGGGGGTATCTGGGAAAAAAGAATCCTAAGAACTAGAATGTAGTGTTAGTCAGCATACCACCAGAATCCACGTTCCAGAGGCAGACCTAACAGAGCGAACAGAATTCAGATTTCACAAACAATCACCTTCTACGTTAATGTCCCACTTTCCTGAGCACTGTAAAGTTAAGACAGCGAATGCTATTGCCATTTCGCCACAGGCACACTAGAGAAAAAGAAGTTTAGTCAGAGGGGGTGCCAATGGCCAGGCACTATAGCTTTTAGCTTGTAACCCATCTGGACATCACCATCAAACCCAACTATTGAGCACCTGTTTCCAGTTGAGATGCCACAGCTGTCCTCCGATGTGCATGCATGAGTTGAGAGGAAGACTAAACTGTTTGAAATCATCAATAAAAGTGAAATGAAGGAAACAAAGGTCATTTAGAGCCTGTCTTACTTGGGGACACAGATCCTTTTGTCCAGTCTATTAGAAATACATAATACGTTTTTCAATCTCATGAACTATTTTTTTTTGAAAGGAATTTCAAACTAAAAGCCCAACCAAATGCACACAAATAACCTAGACGACCTGATTACCTCTAAAGCATATGTATATATCACAGAGCTGTTAATGCAGATTACATTAAAGAGATGGTTACAGAAAATATCAAGGCTCAAGTTTTTAAAAAGCCCTGCCCCATTCTTCAAGAAACATAGTCTAAGAAAGTCCAAATGTTACTAGGAATGTAAAGACTTAATGTTATAAACCCCTGAAAAGAGAAGTGCATGGTGGAAACACTGTTAGGTCTTTAGTAATAGTAACGTGAACACAAACCTTGTTAAAATTGGACACCTGAACAAATCCTCCTAAAGCAAACAATAATCTTTTAACACCCTCTTTACAAAGTTCACAATACAGTTAACCTTCATGAAGATAGTAATAATTCAACTGATACTTATGCTCAAGTTCTGCATTTTGGCCAAATACAAATATCTCCAAAGTCATTCTTTAACACACAAGGTGTAACAGTGAAATGAGTGACACCGGGTGTTGTTTTCATAGTCACAGAATGAGGATTTCTTAAAGTGTCTTAAAAATCAGAGTAAAAATGTTCCTTAAATAACCTTTGTCCTAGAAACATCTGCATGAAAGCCACGTTATCTGAGAGAAAAAACATGCTGTAATTTAATAGAAAGGAAACTACCTACGATACCAATGAAACAAATTTAGATAAAAAGGTTAAATTTCAACAAATTTTCAACTCATAGCACATTAAGACCCCTAAACCTTGCTTCTATTAGCTCATGATATCAGGATGTGGAGGATAAAACCTATAGATCTCTCCTGACTGCTTTCATAAGGCATGTAAAGCCTGTTATCAAGTGCAGATAGGCGTCTGAATGCATGGTTTTTCCAGTCCTGCTGAACCTCTTAAACTCCTGCTTTGAGTAACATGAGCAGTGAGCAGGAGCATCAACTAAAAAGACAAAAGCAAAATTAATAGCATGGAAGCAACATTGAACATACTCCCATCAAGGACAGGATGCTAAGCAAGTGAAGAATAGAGCCAGGAGAAATCATGACCTATAGCAGAGCTGGTCAGCGTTGGGTGGGATTTACAGTGGAGTAGTGTCCTATGGACTAGCAGGAAGCCAAGCAATGCATTTCATATCATGTTTCTATGAAGAAATGGGAAGATAGATGTATGAAAAAGAATATATTTTATCCCCAAATAAAAACAGCATGGTTCATGAGATATGAATGCATATTTATAGTATAAAAGAATTTCAATTCTGCTTTCATAAAGGAAAAATCTCAAGTCTTTGTGATTGAGTTTCACATTAACTGGTTCTTTATTTGCTTAAAACCTAAACATTGTCAGTTTGAGAAGACATCCCACTGTGATGTATAGATCTTGCCGTTTAAATTCTAGGTTTGTTTTTTTTTTTAAATCCTTGGTAAAATTTTAACCAAGAAACAGAATATATACGATACATATATATTAAAAACATGAACCATCAGAGATTGAAAAGGGAAATCAAGAGTGATTTATTTTGGTGGCCTTTTTTTTTTTTTTTTTTAAAGTTCTTTAAAGATTATATAGCAAGATAAAAGGATCACTGGCTCCAAGTCTCTTTGAGATAACAAGTGATGAAATTTAAAAAGAACCCTCATACCTTTATACAAGTCGGGCAATCCCATTCCCTGCCCTGACCCTGTGGTAAAAAATATGAATACTTTAGTAATAATTCAGAATTTATCTTTATCTCCTACCTGCCCCATCAGTGGAAGTTTAAAGTCACGATTTTTTTTTAGACATCTATACTTGTATAGATATATAAAATTGTATTGATGACTACTGATTTTTAAAAGTCCAGGTAGAGAAAGAAGCAATCATTTTCAGCTAAAATCCTTCTACGTGTTCTGATTACTATTTAACTTGCTACCATTTAGCAAAAAGCAAAATTTCCATAGTGTTTATCTCAAATCTTATTGCTTTTATAACTGCGGTATACCTTTTGTTAAACATAAAAAGTTGAAGCAGTTAATCCAGTGATAATTTGATGTGGCTTTCATTGAGAGAGGGGAGGGAAGAAGGGGTAGTGGCAAAGAGAAGACCAAAAGGCAAAAAGGTAAATTAAACACACAATGGTTTCTTAAAATAAAAAGAAAAAATGTTATTGTCAATAAAAGGAAAAAGCATTGAAAGCCCATGAGTCAAGCCATAGCCAAAACCATGTTTTATCTTAAGTAGGTTTTCCCCCCCTCTTTTTTCTTTTTCTCTCTCTCTTTTTTTTGAATAAAATCTCTCCCCAAACCATTATCACTTTTAATCCTCCCCGGATGGGGCTTCATCTTCAGACCCTTCGTCCCCAGATTTCTCAGGTGGAGGGCTTGCAGATGTTTTCTTTTCGGGGGGGCTTTCTGGTTCATCGTCATCTTCTTTGGGAGAAGGAGTCTTTTCCTTTGATGCCTTTGAAGCTGTCGGGCGGCCCACTTTCCCTTTGCCTTTCACTGGACTTGGTGTCACTGACAGAAGAAAAAATACCAATTTAGGGAAGCGAAGAAAATGATTTTAATAAAAATCAGTTGCAAAGCAAAATCTGCCTTAATTTCTAAACTGATCATAAAAATTACCACAAGATGCTAACGTGGCTCCTAATCACTATTTATCAATACTATAAGGTTTTTAGCAATAATGCTGATACTAAAAAAACATGGTGCTATAAAAACTACATCATTCTTAATAGCTTGTGAAACTAAAATTTTTTATGATAAAAATTGTTTATGTGGAGTAGCAGTTAGGTCAGCTATCTCAGCAGGAGTGCAGTCCACAAACAATCCCAGGGGCCCAGGTTCATGTCCTGCGTCTGGGAAGAACCACCAATGTGAACTAAATACAAATAAATTCCAGTGCTTCTCCCTGTTCTCTATGCCTGCTTGCCTATTCACCCTTCATTCCTGACTGTACCTTTCCTTAAAAAGAAAAAATTGTTTATGTTTAAAAATCGAGTCAAAACAAGACAGGATATGACTTAATCTGAGTAGAAACTGAAGTCATCAGGTAACTTTTGATAGTTCCATCATTCCCAACAGTAAGAAATGATGAGTAAAAGATTTAAAAATCACCTGTTCTATTTGCTATAACAAAAGCAATTCCGGCTTTCTAATTTGAATCCATGTCATCAATGTGGTTTTTATTCTGCTAGTAGAGAGGGATCGGAATATAGAAATTAAATGTATTACTCTAAGTGTGTACTTTCATAACGTCAAGTCTTTGCTAACTACTGGGATTGTGATACTGGTGGGAGAAAGGAGCAGTAATCGCTATGTGGATGCAGTTTCTACCACTGGACCTGACGCATATAAGTCATTCCCAAATGGCAGAAGGTGAAGAAGAGGGTAAGTCACTAGATTCTCTGCAGAGCTCACCTGTAGCCTTTAGCCTGGGTTTGGGCATTTTCTTTTCTTTTCTCTCAGGCTTGGACTTCTTAACCATCTTTTTGTTTTTCTTTTTTGAACTGCCATAGTCACTATCATCATCATCTTCCATTAAGAAATCTTCATCACTGCCTGAATCTTCTGAGAAGAGAGAAGAATTCCAACATGTAGCTTAATGTTTTTAAATCCTTCCAAGTGAACAAAGGGAAAAGAGTACAAAGAATCATGGGAGGATAAAGATCTGGGAGTCACTCTTGGATTGCAGCTGTATCACTACCAATCTGTTTGGAGTTGTCACTGGCCCTGCCTATAACGTAGGCTTATTACATGTACATGAGGGTTACAAAACTGACTTGTTTGAAGAACAGGCTGAAAATAGGAAGAGATAAAACTTAACATGAATAAAAATAGGAGCCGTTAAATAACTTTTGCCAGTTCCATCATTCCCACATAATAATACTGATGAGATCAGAAAAGTAAAATGAAACAGATTGGTATGCTTGGTGAACTAATGAATAAATGAAGCAATGTAACTACGTATAATGCACAAATACACTAATTAATCTGAGACAAACATTTAAATTCTGTTATTAACATTTTTTGGTGAAGGGAGGTCCATACTCTACCAGGTCAAAATATAAATATTAATCACAACACCTACTACAGAACTGTTACTCTAATAAGTGTTCATTCATTATTTGAATACAAATGATGGACACCATAATCATGATTCTCTCTCAATCTTCTAAAATAGCAATAGATATTAAAACAGTCATATTAGTGAGTAACTAATTTAAGGGACTGGCTGTAACATTAGCCATTCATGAAAATGTTGACGCAATCGAGATTACAAACTACAATCATGACCAAAGTAACAAGTCAATTTTACATACTCTCCTGAAATGGGGCCTCATCCTCTTCTTCTTGTTCTTCTTCACTGCCCACATCTTCCATGAGCATCTCTCTCTGTTTAGAAGCTGCTTTAGAGGCTGCCTGTCGCTGCTGGCGCACATTTTTATGATCTTCTTTTTCATCTTCACTGTCCTCTGTAATATCAAAGTTATGATGCAACAATCAAAGATTTGCACATTTATTTGACAGCTGATTAGAAAAGCTAATAGTGACCAATCTGAATTAAAACTTGAAGCTTTGTTTTATTCAAAAAAGATAAATTCTACCCTTAATAATTCCCAAGAAGGTACAAAACATGGCCAAAATATACAAACTTCCATTTATTATAAAATAAATAAGTCATAAATTATGTCTAACTATTAATTATACTGTATTATATTTGAAGCAGCCAGAGATTAGATCTTAAAAATTCTAAAAAATGAAATAAAAAAAAATGCAATTATGTGCGGTGATTTAAAAATTACCATTAAATGCACCAAAAAGGAGCTAAAATAAAAGAACAGATTTAAATAATGACTATCAACTACTATCCTATATTAAATAACTTAGGCATATAGCTTTAAGCGATAATAAAGCTGAATTTAGGTGGGTGTGAATACATGCTTTTTTTATTAACTGAAGTAAGAATATAAGTTTCAGGTGTTCAATCATTACTTCATTAAGTTTACCACTGAAAGTTCATGCTTCCTGTAACATATTTTAAACTTATATCATTGCTTCGAAATTCTCTTTTAAAATCTATGTTCAGTTTAGCCAAAGTTAGAAAAATATTTTTAAATAGTTGAGGGGAAAAAATGTTTTGCAATGATACTTATTCTAAGATTAAACATGTACACCCTAAAATAATTCCAAACCACTACTCTTTTTTGATAAATAAGATGCAGCTGTTGAATTGAGAGAGGATTTGAGGGAAAAAATACAGTTAGATAACTTTGATCTTAATACAAATTTATAAAAATATTTTCATACTATATTAAAAAACTTCAACACAGTTGCATTTATGAATAAATTTGGTTTAAAGCAAGCTGCCAGCCTACAGAGTCTAGACATCAAGGTATATTTGTATTACTCTCTACCTACAGGCGGCCCTCTTCTAGGACTAGGAGGCTCTCCTATTCTGCTAAGGTTTAAGCTTTTACTCTTCTGTAAACGCTCGCGGTCCTGTAAGTCTTGCCACAGTCGTGTTCAAGCTATCACTTTCACTGCCAAAAACCTCATCTAGAGACAAAACAGACACAAGGAATATTTTGGTAGACTCAAAAACTAAACTCATCTGGTAGGGGCTGTGCTTACCACTAATACAACTATTCATCTAGAATTACTTAATAAATGTCAAGAGATTCAAATTAGGCTTTACAAGGCAGATGAATGAAAGTGTGTGTGTGTGTGTGTGTGTGTGTGTGTGTATATAAAATCATAACACCACTAGGCTTTGCTATAAATAGCAGTCTCATTTAAAGGGACACCCAGAAAGACAAAAGTCAAGACTAAGTCAAAACTAAAGTGACTGGGAGAAATACGAAATAAATTTAAGTTGTATAAGAGTTAAATTAAATAAATATCAACAATAAGTAATCAGGGTTTAACATTTTATTTGGCCATTATTATAAGTTAAAATTCTAACAGAAAATTCTTTCCTGTGGGTTCTGTTTCAAAAGACTTCTTTGCAGCTAAAGATAGTCCTGAAACTAACCGCTGTTTGCTTTTCAACCCAATCACTCCTTTATAACTATTTCAACTAGTATTATATATTTTTCTTATTACTCTATTTAGCTTGATGTCTTATTTGTTCAGATAAGTGGTTTTCAATCTTGCATGATAATTTGTAAATACTTTATAAAAAACGAAGTCCTAATGTCCCAACTACTCTGAACTAGTCCCAACTACTGAATCATACGTCCTACTGTGGGATGGGGCATAAATATATTCAAAAATCACCATAGGTGACCATGTAGTACACCACCAGGACTGAGAATCTCTATGGCTCTTTGAAGACAGAAATATCTTTGTAATGCCATATTTACAACAGTGCCTGGCATTATTATAAAACCACCATTATAATGTCCAGTGAATAAATACATAGATAGAATTACATTTATTACATTAAAAAGCTTGCTACCTGCTGAATGAGAATCATCCTTTTTGGTCTTCACATCTTTTTCTTCTGAGTCCTCACTATAACCAGAAAGGGAAAAAAGTAAATGCTTAAAAGTCTTAGATCAAAATCAAAGTGAACACAGATCTCTGGTATCTATCTGGAGAAGGACACTGACACTGAAGAAAAGCTCTTTTATATCATAAAATATTCAAACAGATGATGAGGGAATTGCTTCCATTAATTCCTTACTTTACAGGGATGATGACAATTAAGGATAATTTTATTTACTTTTAGAAAACGTTGTTACTAAAAGCCCAAAGGAAAAGAGAAGTTTATCTCAGTCATCTATGGATAAAGCCTGGGTCACAAGAATATTTAGTAAGAAAAAATTTTATCAGAAGCAGAGTATAAATACACCAAAAAGTAAGTTACATAACACATCACCGGTGGGAAAGTAGGTGAATAAGGGAATATAGCTGCAAAAAACACCTAAAACATTATTAAAAGAAATTAAAGTGTGGCTGTATAGATTACGATGACTAAAAATGTATCTGAAAAAATGAAAAATAAAACAAAACAAAACCCAGTAATGATCTTCTAATAATTTTTTGCCTCTATTATTTTCATATACCAGAAACAACAACACATAGGTGTGTCCTGTATCATGGAGAAAATAAAAATGAGATTTCTCTAAACTATGTGATTCAGCAGTTAAGGTGCAGGCCATGCAAAGTCCAAGTACCAAAGTTTTAAATCCAGGACTAGCGGAAGGTGAAAAAAAAGATCACTGCAAACTAAAATAAGAAGTTGAGGAGTTTCAAAGGTCAATGGAAATTTTACAAAACATTTTTGAAGATATTATACATTTATGTATATATTTAAGTTGAGATAACACTAGTTATCAACATTTAAGTTCTAGATGTACAGGATCACTGCAACCACTGCTAAAGCTGTAACAGTCCTCCACACGGTTTATTCACTGGATCTTACTACTCTTTGCTCCCACCTCCCACCTGCTGCCCCTCTGGTAACCTCAGTTGTCAAAGTTCAAAGGTTCATTTTCCTTTTTGGTTTGACAATTTGCTTTATTTCTTTATATTCTATATGAGTAAAATCATCTGGTATTTGTCTTTCTCCTTCTGACTGATTTCACTTAGCATAATCCATAAACAATTTTATTTTATTTTTAAAAAGGAAGGAGGCACAGACAAGAATGGAGAAGAATTGTTATTTATTTATGTATTTGTTTTGGGTTGTTCCCCTGATCTAGGGTGTTGAACTTGGGTCCTTGGGGTTTTACATGGTCTATGCCAACAGATGGTTTAACGCCTGGGATACCATGGTGCACCCACAAAACAATTTTTAAGTCCTGGCACACCCTGGTGGAATAGCAGCTAAGTCAGTCACCTCTCAAGGAGCATAGTCCATGTACATGCTAAGGACATGGGTTCCTGCCCCAGGTTTGGGAGAAACAACAAAGGTAAACAACTAACTAACTAGCTAAATAAATAAATAAGCATGTATCTTCCTCCTCTCCCTGCCTGCCTACTTGCCTTCAATCCCGCCTGCACCTTTCCTTTAAAAAAAAACAACAAACTTTTTTTTTGTCACTAAAGATACATATTTATGTCCTCACAAATCTTAACTTGGGAATCCAGGTTCTAATGTCTCATCTTTGTATGATCTTAAACCAAACACTTGGTACTTTTCAGTGTTAGAACTGAGCAATTCCATGAGAAATTCTGACAAAAACAAACAAACACATAAATATTGCCTGCACAGTTTTTCTTCTTTAAACAGGTCTTAGAAATCTCTTTTTGGTACTCCCCATAATCTAAACAACACTTAACTGACCACACTCAAATATTGAACCCAAGGTACTTCGGGAAAGAAAAAAGCCAAACATATTTCTTTACTAAGTAATCTGATCCAAGACACATTATAATTCTGAAACTTGTTATGATTGTATACAAAATAAGCACTTAATTTACAAGTCTATTTCAATGACAAACTATATAATTTTCTCTAGTTCTTTTATTATTGAGTTTATAGAGTTTATAGAGACCATTAATCTTTGCGCCCCATTACAGCAAAGTAAAAGCTGAACTTTTTAAAAATAGAGATCAACAGAATAATCAGTAGAATAAAGGTCTGAGGAAACATGTCACTTAATACACATGGCAATAAAACCTTATGTATTTAAATAATTGCTGACATTTAAAAGAGATTAATAAAAACCAAATGGTTGCAACACTAAAAAATTAGGTTAGATATTAATCACATCAATGAAACATTCTAATAAACCAGGAAGTGGCCCATTCCTAGGATAAATATGTGAAGATAACAAAAGACAGTTCTAAGTTGAGCTGTTATATAAAATTAGATACTCAAACTATCAAAGACTTTTCTTCCCCCAATACAATTTTCTCACTTTTCCTAAAATCAATTTCTGAAATTCTCCAGAAAAGAAAATATTAGAGGTTAGTGATATAAGCACATAGAATACTAAATTTATGCATTTAATACTATTATTTCTACAAGTTGTCAAATTGTGAATTCAGAATGGAAAGACTTCTATCTATTATAGTGAATTTAGTGCTCAAAGGTAATTATTTTAGAACGAGTGAGAAATATTTTGTATCTCTGAACTGCACATACTAAATAATATTTGAAAATAGCATAGCCCAACGGTTAAAAAAAGCACTTTGGGGTCCAAAAGTCATAGTTGCAAAACCTGTTGCCCTATTTACTGACTAACCTTGGATCATGGAACCCCTCAAATCCTCTAAGCTAATAAAAATGCGAGAATTAAATGATAATGTATATAAAGCATAAGAGACTGATAACTGTCATTAATAATGGCTATCACCATCATCAGTGAGGTCTTAGAAGTTAGGCTATACTGTGTCTAAAATGTGTATGTGAATTATCTGTAAAGTAGAGGTGAAAAATTACAATATACTGGGGTCTCCTAAGGCAATTATAGTTAAAGTTATGAACTCATTTGTAAAATTCATGGAAAGGAAAGTGCCAAAAATGATTTATTTAAACTAAAGAACTGATTATGACAGTAAAACACTGCAGGCCATAAAGTTTAGGAGTCTATAAACATCAGTTATGATTCTACAGGGATTTGTGAATGAATGGGACAGATCATTTATTCTTTGCTGTCATTACAATGAAAACGTCAATATTAACCTTAGGCAACAAACTTTAAAAAACATATTTTAAAAAACAATCTTTCTGCTTATGTTCAGAGGTTGAGGTAATAAGGCAGGCATTCTTGGAGATCACCTTGAATTCCAGGTTGAGTCGAAGAAAGCCTTGTGTGACTCTAAAGAGACTAACTTCTAGACCCAGAAGATTGTTTAAGTAAATATGAATATGCAAAAATAATACTCAGTGTACAATAAACTCTTCCTCCAAAAAACTTGTGACAATTCCAATTTGGGATTCTGAAACAACCCCCATCTCAGAGTTGACAGTATAAACAGGAACAGATGACTGTGTCGCTTACCTATCTTCTTGTGAATTCTTTCCAGGTCGCCTCTTATTTTTAGGTTCTCGGGGAGATGATCGAATTTTCTTAGTTGGAGGGCCTGGATCTCTTCCATAATCTTCATCTAAACAGAAATTTTCACATTCAATGAACTTCAGTTATTTCTAACTTTGCATATTATACCTTTTAGCTTTTATGTATTAATATACTCAAATACCTTATTTTATATCCAACCCTTTTATTAAGTTTTCCCATTTCAGTATCTTCATACTTATTTGAAAATCATTACAGTAACAGTTATAAGCATTTTAGAGTAGAAAGAACCCACAAATCTATAATCCTAACACAATTACTATTATCAAGTAAATAACTTTTAACTAAAGTATAATATAACTAAAGTATAAATATAACATACTATATATAATATATAACTATAGATAATTTCAACAAGTCCTAATTTTTCAAATAATTTTTAGCTATGTGAAAAAGTAGAGGTGTGTTTATGTGAGAAGGGAGTGGTGGTGGGGACAGAACCCCAAATTTTATAGTAGGACTGTTTTTAACAAAAAGGTTAAAAATGGCTATTTGCTGGTTAACGGACCTTGAATAATATCTGCTTAAGTTTCTTTACCTATGGAAAATGGAAATAATAGTAAATCTCAGTTTATAATAGAAAGGATTGTATGAGTAAATACAACTATCCAGTAAGTGTTCAAGAGAGACATGAAGGATAGGATGATGGGATGTAGGATTATGCTACATTTTTTAATTTTCATTTTACATATCTGCAATTTTGAAGTTTTCCTAAAGTACACATATTATCTTTATAAGTAAAATTAGACTTGAATAAAAAAATATTAAAAGCATCTGCAAATACGGAAATTTAGGACAATATGAAGAACCTTTAATGGTTAAAATTTAAGGTAATACTTAATGATGAATTAGTTCATAAATCCAAACTGTTTCATAAAATACTCTCATCTTAATTATGCAAAAAATAATACATACTCTCCATTACAAGTTTTACTATGATTATAGTAGGAGATATAGTAAATGATAAACACCATACCACATTAGAATCATTGCATTATTTAAACTTCAGATTCCAAAGCCAGATAAGAAAAAAATTATTTAAATGTTTATTTTCAATGAGATAATAAAGAAAAGCTAAAGCCTGTGCAAGATCAAATTGTTTTGGGTGACACTGATCTTGACACAATTTATATACACTGATATTCTAAATATAAAAATAGTATTTCAAAACATGATAAAACACAGATACATGCTGGCGATTCTTCTACTTAATCCAATTTACAATTTAGTGAAATTACAAAACTTACCAGCATCATCAGATTCCTGAAACTGTGAATAATCTACCACCTTCCTATTTCTGTAGAAAGAAAAGACTCTAATTAAGATCAAAAAAGGGAGGACTTTTCTAAGATACGAGAACACACATTCCATTTCATAAACAGAACTAAATGTATTTCTGAAGATTTATTTTTCATCAGGCTTTCCACTTTAGTCAAAACACTTCACATTTTGTTACATGAAAATGCCTCTTAAAGTATTTAAAACTGTAATTCTTGTATTATACATCTCAATGATGGTGCAAATACCATTTTTTCCAACAAAACAACCTCCCACCTCCCAAAACACATGTATATCAAACAGAAACATGAGTCAAACTACAAAATATGCATTATACAGGATGATAGCACAAGCTGTATAAGCAAAACTGTAAATGTTATTTTATTCTTACTGCTATATATTCATACACACATACTTGATAGACAGGGTTCTTCTGAGTTCTTCTGAAGGCAAAGTGACTTAAAATATAATAGCTACATTACAATACACAAATTATGGTAACAGTAAGTTATGCTCTACTTAGGAGAAAACAAAAAGGATCCATTCAAAAGACGCCTCTTATGAAAGGGTCTATAAGTAAAATAAAACTATGTATCTACTTGACTAAATGATTTAAGCATTTATTAGGGAAGGCATCTTTAACATCTTCAACAAATCTTAATTTCCATTTTCCTACTCATTCTAAAGCTAAAAGTTTAAAACGCCCCCTGTAGAGAGTTAAGACTTTGCATGTTATATCCTAACAGCTTGGCTTTCAAAAGAATCTTAGATGTACTGTAATGAAATGGTTACTGAACAAATGAACTGAAAGGATTAAGAGAAACATGTCATCAACTACAAATTTGAGAAGAGGAAAAATCCTGGTTCAGACACTGTTTAAATTCAGAGACAAGATGGTCAGAATGCAAGCCTAAGTCTAATTTCCATGTTACTATGCAAAAATGATGGGGTAGGAGTAATTCTGAAAACTTAGAAAAAATGCAGACTCTAAAAGAATGTTGTCTTCTGTTTTTCTTTAGTCTATCAACAATGAATTATCTTCTTGCTTTACTGCCTGAGTCAAAATGTAAAACTACAAAACAGGTTCCAAATATATTTTGTTCATTTTATTAGAAAAGTTAATTTAAAAATACATAAGTAAAACATCGCCCCCTGGTGACCGAGTGGATGAATTCACTGTCAGCAGCTGGCGCCGCCCACACATGCATACGCCCAAGGACCTGGTTTGCTACCAGGGGAGCAACTCAATAACATAAAAATAAAATGCTTCCTCCTCTTGACTGCCTGAATCTTTCCTTTAAAAAAACAAAACAAAAACTATTAATTCTACTTATATAAGGTACCTAGAGTAGTCAAATTCATAGACATGATTGTTCCAGCAAAATAGTAATTTTTAATGACAGATGCCATGAAAAATAATACAAAGGTGACCATTCTGACATTACTCAGGATCAGGGAAGAGAGTTTTAAATCTTAACCTCAGACGCACCCTGGTGGAATGGAGGTTGGGTCCAGTCATGTCTGGCCAAGAGTGTAGTCAGCATGCACCCAGTGGGCCCTGGATCCCTACCAGGGGGCAGGGCAGGTTGGGGAGCAGCCAAGATGTATAACTCAATAAAATAAATGAGTGTTTCCTCCTCTTTTCTTGCCTGTACTTTTCCTTAAAAAAAATTCTTAACCTTAATAATTTACAGGTTCTGAAATTGCTGGCATAATTACAGTTTATCCATGCTGGTGTGATCACAACTAAAATATTGGTACAATTTCTGGAATTCACTTATCAATAGATATGAGATTATATAAAGGAACACTAACCACAATGGTGAAGGTTATGTCATATAAAGAATGGAACATCTTGGGATTTTTAACTTGCAAAAAGCCAAATACGTTAGCTACTTCAGGGCTTTAAAATGAAAAATTAAAGTAGTGGTAAGTTTATCTGTTTATTAGCTTTGGTGATCACAGTTAAGTGTGATCACCAAAAACAAAAAGAATTTTTTAATAATTTTAATTGTATCCCCTCTCCCTACATCAAATGCAGGTCCATGTGCCAGCACCTTAGAGGCCTTAATCCCAGGAGTCACCATCAAAATGAATTTCCTAACCATCTGCTAATGAGTTATTTCCTAGCAACATTCCAGAAAGGAATTATAGTAAAAAGTGCTGAATCTTTGTTAGAAGTCTTGGGTTCCAGTTCTAGAATAAACCTATTTAGGTATCAGTTCTCCTCTTGGAACTGATGACCTAAGCTGTTTGACAGATCTAAAGTTATTCTTTAGAGAGAGGAGGAAGCAGCACTTTATTTTCATTTAGTTGTTCGTGTTGGTTGTCCCCTCACCAATCAGAACGTGAATCCAGGGTTATGTGGCTTGGTTCCTTCGCTGGTGATTAACCTAACTACAACACCAGGGTACACCAGATCTAAAGCTATTTTATAAAATTACATTACCAAAGCTTAATGAAGGCAAACTCTTCTGTCAAAACCATCCGGGGCTGGGGAGAACAACCAAGACGTACAACTAAATAAAAATAAATGGAATTTCTCCTCCTTTCTTCCTGCCTGCCTGCACCTTTCCCTAAAAAATGCTCAAGAAGTGAAAAAGATAATTTTTCAATTGCAAATTGTCAGCTATCCTTTTGTTCACCACACATCTTAAAACATTCATTTGTTTTCTTCACTAGTCTGAGCTTCCTGAAGGTAACAACCATGTCTTACAACTACATTTTTGACACAAAATAAGATGAAAAACAGGCACGCAAATGTTTTAAAATCTCATTTCTTGTCATTTAACATGAAGTAACCAAGTAAGTTTGTAATTCCTCCAATCACGTTTACCACTTGTGGCCATGCTACTCCTTGGCCTAAGAGTCCGCTTTAGGTAACTCTTACTCTTATTTAGATACAAATTCACTTCCTTTCAAAACTTATAATCCCTTATTAACATTATATTATTTACTAAATGTCTTCTCTACTAAATGAGAACATCCTAAGTATAGGGGTCCTCTTTTTCATGCTGAATATCTAATTCAAAATACGTGTTTGATGAGTAAATGAACTTGGCATTAGGGTGGAAAAGGGCATCAATAAATATGTATGAAGGACTGGAGTTTTCAGTCTATCAGACATTTAATTTCCTTAATGACAAAATAAAATGTAGTTTCCTCATGCTACATAACTTAGTTTAAATCTGAACAATCAAAATGACAACTATTTAGATTGTTTTCTAAGCTAATTTTCAACAAGCACTAGAGAAATTTTGTGTAGACTATACTAAAATATAAAATTCATAAAATTAAACAGAAATATCAGTCCTTTGAAATACAAACTACTTTAATTTCTGGTTATGCAAAAATGGCCTAAATTATCTTGCAAAATTTTATAACAAAAAAAACTATAAAACCTGAATAAAGGGAAATATGACTATAGAAGGAATCTTAGCTTAACGAATTAAAAAAAAAAAGGTATCTAGCATGAACTGGTGGTTCAGATATTAGCCAAGCTGGTGCTTGGGGAACAATCCACATATAGTCCAAGGATCCAGGTTTAGTCCAGAAAGGGGGCAAAGAAAAACAAAAAGGAACTAACTAAAAATGCTTCTCTCTTCTAATCCTGCCTACCTTCCTTCCTCATTAAAAATAAAAAGGCATCAAGATTGTTGTGAGGCCAGATATTATTATCTGTGAACACAATCTTCATGATCAAAGTTTTCAAGTTACCCATTAGGTCAGAGGAAGCAGCACTACAGCAGTAGCCATTTTAAAAATCACCGTAAAAGACCAATTTCTATCAGTAAAATCAACCAGAGTTCCATCTAAACAAGCCTACAAGTTTGCATGGGAAAAGAGATCTGTAACTCAGTAAGGAAAGCAAGTATTTCAACACAAAACAGAGAACATATAGACACTTATGTGCCTGCTTTAAAAGCTGATGAAGTATTTTATCTAGATTCTAAATGTACCGTTGTCACAATAAATTAATTCCTGGAAAAGAGGGCTTTGAGATGAGAAGCCCCACTTTTTTTGATTGGTTGAAGCGCAAAACTGAAAGGTAAAGTAAGAGGTCAAAGACCGGCAAGAGATGTTCAGGGCAACAAACGTGGATAAACTCAGTAGATCAGAATCAATAAAATCACCAACTTCCAAATACAGACAAGTCCACCCTTAAATACTCTTCCTTACCTATAGCCAAAAACACCTAAGACCATGCTAGTTTATTTGTAACTACTTAAATAGCACAAAACCTGTTTTTGTTTTTTTAAAGGTAAGGTATAGGTAGGAATGAAGGCGAGCAGGCAGGCAGGGAGGAAGAAGCATCTCTTTCATTTATTTTCACTTCATCGTTCATGTTGGCTGCTTCCTCCCGGGCTAGGGGCTTAAACCCAGGGGTATGTGGCTTCTCCTTTCAGAGATGATTGCCCACTGGGGCAGTCGCGCAAAATCATTTTTTAAAGTCAAATTAGAAAAACTTTGAGACAATCTACTGTATTATTGGGCTCAAACAAGAACCACTTTTACTCCGAAGAGACGGGTTGGAGAGGGAGGAACCTTGCTAACACTTTAGAATTTAACAAGTTTATCATCAGGCATTTAAAGAGCATTTGAAATATGAATTTTGAGGAACCCCAAACAGACAACAGAGAGATAGCGCTTTTCACTAATCTCCTATATGGTAAACATCTCATTTGACACGTTTTTCAATCTAGATGTGTCACAACCTACTACTGGATCCTTTATAAAATCAAGTTAGTGGCATATAAACAATTATAAAGAAAACACTTATCAGAGAAAACTGTATCCAAATCAAACTAAGTTCCTGATACTTGTTTGTGTTCTTGTGTAGCAAACTAATGTGAAATGTATTTACGGAAACCAGCAAAAAAATTTGAGAGCCACTGCTTTAGAATTAAAAAATGGATTGTAACAAGGGATTTCCAGAGCAGTTTTTAGGGATTTATTATTTTTTTTAAAAGGAGGGTGCAGACAGGAATGAAGGCAAGTAGGCAGGCAGGCACGGTGCACTCCAGTTTTTAATTTTAAAGTCTTCAAATTAGTATATTTAAAAAAATTGTTTAAAAACACTTTTATTATCCTTTGTTTACAGTGCTATATTCATTTTAGGATATTGAAATTATATCTGAGTATTTCACACTTCACAAGAGTTCTAATGTCCTTTATTCTTTCTCTTCTTAGGTGGTTTGGGTGCAGTTATATATTGACTGGTTTCCCTTTTTGTTTTCCTCTTTGTGCTTCTTCCCTAGAGATGTATTTCGCAGTTACCCTGAAGTCAGAATGAAGGATTCTGTTATTCTATTTTTATGTGAAAGCGGGTTAGTCTTACACTCATTCTAACCATCCATATTTTTATTTTTTATATTTGCTGTCTTACTGTTTTTAAGTGGGATTTCTTTACAATTCAGAGTATCTTTTAGTATTTTTTGTAGTTGGTTTTATGGTAAATTCCTTTAACTTTTACTTACCCAAAAAGCTTTTTAAAATCATTCTTTCAGTTCTGAATGATAATCTCGTATAGTATCTTAGGTTGAAAATTCTTTTTCTTTCAACACACTGAATATATCATACCATTCCCTTCTGGCCTGTAGTTTCAGTTGAGAAATCCACTGGCAATTGTGTGCGGACTCGTTTTTCTGTTTTCAAGCTTCTTTAGTTTGTATTTTTGACTTTTTGATGACAATGTAGTCTGTGTGGCTTTCTTTTGTTTGGAACTCTGAGCTTCCTGGGTCTGGAGGCTTGCTTCATTCCTCAGGTTAGGGAAGTTCTCAGCTATTAGTTCTTCAAATAGTTTCTCTATCCTCTCCTTCTGGGACCCATATGATGCAAATGTTGTTCCTTTTTATGTTATCCCATAGATTGTGAATGCCTTTCATCATGTTTTCATTCTTTTCTTTCTTTGCTGGTCTGCCTGAGTGCTTTCCCCTGCCCTATCCGCTAGTTCACTGATTCCATTGGAGGCTTCATCCACACTACTCAAGTCTCTCAACTGAATTCTTTAATTCAGATATATTCTTCATTTATTTGACATCTTGTTTCTTTTTCTTGATTTCCATGAGTATGTTTATCACTGCTGCCCTAAATTCACCCTCAGGTAGTCTGCACATCTATTATATTCAGATATCCCCGAGTTTTAATTGGGTCTGTGATTTCCTGTATATTTCCATGTCTTTGTTCTGTTTGGTATTCTGCTTGTTTCTGTGGGTTAATTTCCCCGCAGTGATGGCATTGTGTAGGGTACTGATTTATGCCAGACAAGCCTGGATCTTGGTTTGAACACTGGGAATTCTTCAGTTGTGTGGTGTCACCACTGGTTGGATTTGTTGACATTCTTAGGTGGATCCTGCCTTGGGACTGGAGAGTTCAGCCTATCGGGTTCCAGCTGTGAATAACCACTACCTTTCTTGCTGGCCCAGACAGCAATAGGGCTGCAGTTCTGCCTCCATTCACAGGGTGGTGCTGAGTAGCCTCGAAGTTTCCTTCCTTCTGGTATTCTTAAGCCTAGGGGTGGGGGATTCTCCCAGCTGCCTTCCAGTTATGGCAGCACCCCGTGTAATTTTCCTTGGGGCGGGGGGTGGGGGGTTGGGGAAGGGAGTCCCACTCGGACTACTGGTCCTCCTTGTGCCTTGTGCAAAGACACTCTGTGCCCACTCCTTGTCCCAGTCCTGCTGGATGGGCTCCCTACTGCTCTCTGAGTGACTCCCGGGAGTCTCAGTTCTTCCAGCGGTTCTACCCACTCTGCTGCTTTTTCTGCTCCAAGGATGGGAGTCCTGAATGCACCATGCAGCTCTGAACCCTGACACCTTTGCCCACCCTTGTGATCACTGCTGCCGTGTCTGCAGTCCCCAGGGCAGCCCTTCCATGCCATGTGTGTCTGAAGTACAGGGGATTTCTAGTTGTTCTGTGGAGAGGGGATATGACACTTCCTTCCAGGTCTCCATCTTGACCGCCTTCCCCTGCACCTGTTTTTAGTTTAATATTTACCACAAACAGCAAAACGACAACAAAAACCCCAGTTTGTTATCAATCCATGGCCACAAAAGAAAAACATCTCTCCCTATTTTCATTTCGTATCTTAAAAAAAAAAATCATGGTGTGCCCTGGTAGAGTAGCAGTTAAGTAAATCACCTCTGAAGGATGCAAGCCACATATCCCCGGGTTGGAGTCTGGTGCCTGAGGGGTAAACAACCAGTGTAAACAACTAAATGGAAAAAAAAAAAAAAATTCTTCTGCCTTTCTCTCTCAAAAAACAAAATCAATTATTCAGGCGCACCCCTGTGGCTCAGTCAGCTCAGGTGCAGATCATGTAAAAGCCCAAGGAACTAGGGCTGGGGTAAGAGGAAAAGAAAAAAAAAAAAAAGCACTTATTCAAGCTTAACCACTCGAAAAGCCTATCAAAGTTTGGTGTCCAGTGGGGAGAGGTAGGAAAGGGAGTTATATAACACCAGGTTTGTTGTATGTACTAAAGTAAGTAGTTTACATAATCTAAGCCAACCTTAACTAAAATTTGTATCCTTTCAATGTATATCCCTAAAAGGGAATGACTTAAGAATTCAGTATCTCCCAAAGCTGCCTATTTTAAGGAAATTTCAATTAAATAGTTCTTCACACATTGGATTATATATATTGTATTTCCCAATGATTAAAATCTATTTCCAAAATCTAAAACCTTTTTGTATTTTGATACTTCATTTCAACATATTATCTTTCAACTTCATACTATTCACAAACTTTATTAACATAAGCCAAGCATAAAGCCTTTTAAGGCACCAGTAGAAATGTCCTTCCAGGAGAACTGTCTATATTTCATTTTCCTTATAAGGACCTCAAGTGAAACTGCCAAAATTCTTTAATAAAAAATGTAAAAAACAATGAGTTTGTTTAAAACGATGTTAATTCATTTTATGAATATACCTTTATTATTCAAACAAAATATCACAGAACTACAAAATAAAACCGGCATGTTCCAGTGGCTTAACGGTTAAGCCTGTGGCCTCTGGGCATCGTACTTCACATATATCTCAAAGACCCAGGTCTGAGCCCTCGTAGGGGCGGTGTGTGTGTGTGCGTGTAACCCAAATGCAACAACTAAATAAAATAATTTAAATGCTTTTTCCAGCACATGGTGACCTAGTGGATAAGGCTGCTAGACATACTCCACATACATTCATTCCAAGGATCCAGGCTGGATGGGATGGGGCAGATGACAATACAACGAAGTTTAACAACTAAATGTTTCTTCCTCCTCTCTTCCTGCCTGCCTGTTCACTCTTCTTCATTCCTGAATGTACCTTTCTTAAAACAAAACCAAAAAACCGATAGTCAAAAGTAAAAAAAAATAAATTTTTTTCTTATTACTAATTTTCCAACTTGTTTTCCATCAAGATAGATTTCCATTAAAGGTTTCCTAGCCAGATCAGTTTGGATATTGTTACCTATACATGTTAAAAACTTTTAAAGTCCAACAGAAAACTGCTTAACCTTGACCTCTATAGTCATCTACATTTGTAAGACAAAACTAGAATCAAATGCTTAGATACAATATTAGGAACACTGACCTAAGGGACTTCTTTTTTTTTTTTTATAAATCTAAGGTGCTTTGATCAATAATTACAATAGTAATAACTATTTGACCTACACTTCAACTAAATTCTTGCAATAATCTCAAAAGGAACTGACATCAATTCATTTTTATTAGAAAAATCTGTTCAAAGGCTAAGTAACTTTACTATAACCACAAAGCATTAAGTAGTTAAGCCAATTTTCTAGTTCAAGCTCATCCACTGTTGATCTGTTGATGCCTGCTGCCTCTTAAGTCTTCCTTTAAAAAAAAAAAAGGTACAGGCAGGAAGAGAGAGGGGGAGGTAGCACTTTAGTTTTAGTTGTTCACATTGGTTGCTGCTCCCAAACAGACCCCAGACTTTGGGATATATGTGCAACTGTTTCCAGGTATACTAGGGTCACTAGGTTATCGGGGAGCACCATCAAGTCCTCCTTTCTTAAGAGTTCACTAATTTAATGCCTCTACCAGAACTGAAGATATTAAAACTTGTGCATATCAACTATTTCCCAACCTGTAACCTATAGATTATCTCTCTTCTAATCCTCAAAGACCATTCATATTCCAAATTTCCTCACGATATAAGAATGTTAAGATCATTGAAGTCAGAATACCTGAACTTGAGTTTCTGAGAAAATCAGAGACTATCAAACTTCTAAAAAAAATTCAGTAAAAGTAATTTCCTGTAAGTACATCACTTAGCAAGCTACAAGTTCCTTTTGCCTAAGGTGGAGTGCCCTCTCGATGTTATTTACAACAAAAACATAAAATTCAAGAAGTCAATCTGTAAGAAATCAAGATTAAAATAGGAAATAGATAATAGGAAAGAGCTCTGCAGACAAGTGGAAAAGGAGTTCTGAATGAACCAGGCACATGTGTTTATTAGACAATCATCACAATCCCCTACTGATTTTATCAACTTGTTAGTATTTTAGTCCAGATTAAATAAACCCTTACAGCACTCTGTATTCACAAAATATCCCACCATACCCTCTCTCTATAGGAATTATTGTTTAAAAGTCAACTTACATGACACCTTGATGGAGTTAGGCCAATAGCCTCCAAAGGAGCAAGCCACACCCCTCTGGATTCAAGCCCAGAGCCCAGGGAGAAACAACCAGTGTGAAACTAGAAAAAAAGTAAAAATAAAGATGCTGCTGCTTCGTTTTCCTTCCTGCATACCTGCCTTCATTCCTGCCTGCACATTTCCTTAAAAAAATAAAAACATCAACTTACACAATGAGTATAAGAAGATCCTAAATAGTCCTGCCTTGAGCAGAAAGTGTCTCAGAAACCTGTGGAGTCCTCCACAATTGTCTTAATACAATCACCAGGGACAAATCTGTACCCTGATTCATTACAATGAAGGCAATGGCACATCACAAGTGTGGAGCATGTCACCAAACAGGAAAACTTAAGGGTTTGCAGGTGGGTAGAATTTAGGTGAAATTTAAATGAAGCATGATCTTAACAGTCTCAAAGCACAGTAGAACTGTATATAAAGGGATCAATATCAGGTCTGGAATGCAAAGTGGAACTTGGGTCATATTTCTTGGCCAAGAAGTTAAGGTAGGTGTGAAATTGCGTATCCAGGAATCCATCTGAAATTCTGAAGCTATAAATGGGAGACCTAGCTCTTCTTGACAAAACTATGATGGCTCACGTTTACTGAATTTTTTAAAGTTTTTCTTAGTAGGAAAGCAGCAGTCATTCAAAGATTAGAAATCTTTATATATGTAGCCTATCTGTGGAAGACATAATGTATCTGTCATTCCAGCCCAATGAACAGCAGGGTGAGTTTTTACTGCTAAATTTCTCAAGTAGTTCATCTTTTGGGTCATTTTTCTTGGCAGATGAAATCTCCCTCAAGATTGCCCTCCTTAGCACAGGAAGCATAATTCAAAAAATAGATATGCACCTAAGTACCTGAAAATATGCTACACCCAGTTGAAACATTCTTTGGCAGTCCATTCTCTCGACACCGAAAGTATTTCATACCTATAGCAATGGCTATTTAGAGAATACTTCAAAATACTGCAATGTAATTTTGTAACAAACAGCTCCATTTCCTAGAATCTAGACAGTAACACTTTTTACAAGAATGCAAAGGGATGCCCTAGTTTGTCCAAAGTGGTCTTGTACTAGGTGCTTTCTCTTACTGTGCACAACACTGCAGTCTTCGTGCTCTTTAGTCTCAACAATCTAAGAAACTACTTCAAAATCTACAGAGTAATGAGATAACAATGATTTCTATCTTTGTTGGTAAGAATTAAACAATGGAAATAGAATTTAACACTTCACAGTATGTTCAGTAACTCATTATTAATTTCAAGTAACCAGTTTGGCAAAGCAACTTACGTTGCTGAGCACTCGAAATCTTAAAACTCCAGACACCATTCACAAACTATAATGGGGTAGACTTGTTTTGTATTTCTGAGAAAAACAGACCATAACCTAAGTAATGAAACTGATCTTCCTGATTTCACTTGTATGTGGTATATAGAGAAACCAATGAGCCAAGTCAAACAAAAATGGGCTTAGTTCACAGACTCAAATTAGTGGTTACCAGAAGTGAAGGAGGGAGGAAACTAGGCAAATCAGGAAAATGGGGTCAATTACATGGTGAAGGATAGGGCTGAAATTGGACTGTTGGTGGTAAACAATGTATTATATACAAATGTTGATTTATGATGACGCATACTGTAAACATGTTATAATGCAGTGTTCCTTCAATTAATAAACACAATTCCTTTTCTTTATTAAAAACAAGTTCTCATTTTATGCAAGAAGCCTTAAGAATGTTTTGAAAATTGTTAAAATGTTTTGTGAACACTACATACTACTATTTTAAACAAGTTAGTTACATGAACCTAAGCAGAGGCTGAACAGGGTTTTCTTTTGCTATGCCACGACACAACTTTTTTACTATTAAAAAACTAAAGCTCAACCACTTACCTTAGCTGGTAATTTTGGTCAAGTTAATCACCTTGAATTTTCAATTAACTTAATTTCTTTGTAATATACTGAGCTTTGTAATAGGGTTGAATCTTTTCAAATGCCAGGGTTTGGGCTTTTTTCTTTTTGTCTTTTTAGTATGATGAATTCAGTGACAGATTTAAGTTTCTGTTCCTGCTTGATCATATTTTTAATACACACTGCATTGTTAGTTTTCTTGTAGTGTCTTTTAGGTAGGGTTAGAATCTGTTAACACTTGGAACCATGTCACTTATCCAGCATTCATCTTTCCCACAAAAGTCTCACACTTTTTCCTTCCCTACTCAGCTCTATCTTCCTTTAATCCCTTCATATATTCTGTTCCTCCCCTAAAACTGTCCTTTTTAAAGTCTTCTCCCTCTCCCCTAATCTTTTAAAGCTGGTCTTCCTCACAAAAGACCTATTATGAACTACATGTAATCCCCTCCAAATACCATAAAGGGGTACTACCCTGATAGCTGTAACACCCTGTGGCAGTGTGGGAAAGGTCACATTGGCTTTTGGTTGGCCACCCTTAGATTTGACTTCCTGCTTTACCTATTAACATTTAGGTAAACTGGGGCAGCTACTTAATTCATCCAGCCTCAGCTTCTCACATATGAAAGGGGGCTAATAATATATACCTTTGTTTCAAATTGTTTCCATACTTTGAAATATATGTAAAGAACCTGACAATATTATTACACTCACTGATGGTTCTTTCTATTGAGTTTTAAAGTCATTTTTTCTGAAACGAAGTTGAGAATGGGATTTCTGCTAAAGGTTCAGAATCTCAAATTCACAAATTTAGAAATTTGAAGTTCTAAAAACCAACAGTTTTAAAAAATAACCTATATGGTTTTGACTGACAGAATTACAGTGGGGAAGGGCTTTTTTAGATTGTTTTTTGTGTGTGACTTAAGTTTTACTGCAGAGCTATTAATATATATGATTATAGTAGTAGCTAAACCCACTGGTAATGGTACAATACAGTACAGGCAAACTACTACTCTTGAACTTACAAATATATATGAACCAATGTTTTCAAACTAAGAACTGGGACTGTAATATATTCATTTGGGAGCAACAGGGCAAATGTAGACCTGGTAGAAAAGAGAATAGCTAAGAATGATGCAGCTTAAATTCAGTTATTATTTCTATACTTTAATTTCAAAATCATCACTGGTGAACTGAAGGAACTATATATAATCTCTTATGTCTAGTAAAAAACTTAAAAAAAAATTGACCACTGTTATGCCAAATCCTAGGAAGCAGAGAGGTACTATGAAAAGCTGGTTTTGTATTCAGAAAATTTGGGATCAAATTTTGACTGTTTTAATCACTCTATGACCTAGTTGTCTTTTTAAAGGAAAGTGACGTGTAAGTAATAACAAAATGTACAGGGGCATGGTTAACAAAAATCACCTTACACTTTTACCTACAACTACATTAGGATACTCAACTTCTAAGTCTTCATGTATATACTTAATTCCTAAGTTCCAACCTATCTTTAGTTTCAAGTTTCCAAATTTTTACTTTAACTGAGTTTTTAAAACCGATTTCATAGAGAGAATATAGCAATTTTTAGAATTCAGACATCCCAAACAAAAATCCTCTTTGAAAAGAGAGCAATCTGGAATCTTGTGAATTTTGTCAATCAACATAACTACAAACATGACCAGAAAGAAGTAATTTTCTATTAGTATATAAGGTCCTATGCTTTTATATATAAATTTTTCAACATTAAAAAAGACTCCTAGCAATCTCAAGTACTAAACAGAAGATATCAAGTATATTTAAACTACACAAAGATAGGAACAAATATTTGCTGAGTTGGATCATTTTCAATAGGTAGGAGGACCTCCAAAGAATATATACCAAGTTGAATTTCAAGAAACCTGTTTTCTAATCTGGGTAAGTAAAAAAACTTTGAGCTTTCTCTTATCTTCTACTATAGCATTTTCCTCTCTTTCTCACAAGAGTCATGAAAGCACCTTGAAAAGTTAAAAGTGCCATACACTTATAACATCAATACTTAAAAGGCAGAAGGTAAAGTTGAAAGGGGGAGGACAAGGATGAGCAGGTAGTAATTAAGAAATGCAGGTTGGTTCTAGGCCCAATTTGTGTGTGAAGAAAGGCAGTTCATTTGTCCAGGTGATAGAATCTAAGATCTAAAATATTTGGGTTCTCACTTACATACAAAGACTTAGATACTGCAAAAGGTAAAGAGAGAGAGCAATACTGTATGAACAAAACTACTTCGATATATGCTACATATTTATGGAAAACTCAGCTGCAGCTCAGTTCAGCCTTCCCTTCATTTGGAAATTGCTGTTAAGGAGCCATTAGTACATCTCTAAATCTTTTCAATATTAATGCTTAGGTTAAATAGTAAAATATTATAATAAAAGAGAAAACCAGAATGTAAAAATCATATATAGGTTTTAAGGGCAGAGTGAGATTTGCTGTGACACTTATCTTCCAATACGTGCTTTTTGGGGGACTTTTTAAACAAGGCTGATCATTCTGATATCTAGTCAATGTCTATTACAAAATTTTTGTTAAATGCCCTAAAGTACATTAATTCTATAATAGCTTGAAACAAAAAACATTTCTCTAAGACAGGATTTCTTTTATTGCAAAATTTAACAAACCACCAAACTCATGTTTAATTATTTCTGCTTTATTATTGGTTATGAGTAAAGACTTAAAAACTGTTACAAAGAGGCTTTATCACTAAAAAACCCCAGAAACCCAAGTTACTTTGAAATGAATCATTTAAAGTGACACCCCCCCCAAAAAAAAAAAAAAAGAAAGCCCATAACATATTAACTTAGTTCTTCAATTTGGGGCAAATAAAGATCAAAGTGTTTAACAACATATTGAGCAAGAAAAAAAAAAAAATCTTCGCAGAAAAGCTAGTTTCTAAAAAAACACAAAAAAACCCTAATAGAACATGCTTAAATATATTTATCATCATCCAGTGATATTAAAAATCCAAGTTCTCAAGTAAAAAGTTCTGTTTATGTTCCAATAACTACATTTGGGAACATAAATCCAGGCAAAAAAGTCATAAAAATATAATTAAAAATTACCAAAACCTTGTGAATTGAAATGAAAAAGTAGAGAATAGTCCAATGTCACCACATATTTTACTTCCTTCCAGAAGACAGAAGGTCCAATCCAGATAAAACAAATCTTCATTATAATATCTATTTGATCTGATCCTCAAGTAAAAAGTCTACGTAAATTGATGGGATACACTGGTCAATTTTTTATGCCAAAAGGAAAAAAAAATACACTATAATCTGAAATATCTATT
This sequence comes from Solenodon paradoxus, assembly GCA_004363575.1. Classification (NCBI taxonomy): domain Eukaryota; kingdom Metazoa; phylum Chordata; class Mammalia; order Eulipotyphla; family Solenodontidae; genus Solenodon; species Solenodon paradoxus. The sequence continues at coordinate 340,708 of RJWH01000923.1, forward strand.
CAGACTCCATGCCAAAAAGCCGGCGAAAGTCTTCCCGGTAGCGATGATGAGTTATTAGAGATGCGAGTTGAAATTAGAAGGCAGAAAAGGCAGCCAGGTAGTGAGCATTCTCCTCTGGCCCACCCCGAGCATAGCAGACGCAGTCCCACACCATCACAGATGATCCGACGATCTAGTCGGGAAACAGAATGGTGTGGAACAAATCCCTTTCCGGGGTTCCAAATCTCACTTTAGAACGCTAGGTCAAAATACTTCCGTTTTCTCAAAAAAACTTGGGATTTAGAAGGGGAAGCAACAACTGTTATAACATTTTAAACCTAAGCCTTTACCTGTTCATTAGAAAACACTGTGCAAAGTAATCAACGCCTAGCGTAGAAACAGCCAAGGACACTGCATTAAAAGCAGCATTTGTTTGCTTGGGCTCTCAAGGCCCCAAAAGCTGGCCCATAAGCCACACCCCTCCGTAAAAAGCACATTCCATACAATAGCCAGGAGGACGGCGAAGGCCGAGGTCGCGCCCGCCGCTGGGTACAAACTTGTTGAAATTATCAGAATAGTCTAACGGTGAACTGAGGCTACACCTTCGTGATTCAAGTTATTCAGGGAGACGGTTACAGTAGCTTCCCGAGACAGGCGCTCCGCCTGTTGAGAGGAAGCGAGCGGGAACGAGAACCACGCGGGATTTGGGGCGCGCGGTTAACCCGCACTTCGCTGAGCAGGGACAGCACGGAGGAAGGACATTCCCGGTGGGAGGGAGGGAGCGAACGCGGTAAGGGTTAACCCGTTCCGAACTCCGAGCAGGGGGCGAGGGAGCGGACACTACTCCCCAGCGACAGCCCCAAACTCTCTCTCTGGCGGGGTGGAACGAGGCCCGCCCACGCCCGCCCGGAGGCGGGGCCCCGCGGCGACCCCGAGGCCGCAGGCGGGGCTGGCACTGCGCTGCCCCTCCCCCTGAGTAAAGAACTCCTGGGCCGCTGGAAGAGGGCCGCGTCCGCCACCCCCAGGCAGGGACCAGGGGAAGAGGGCTACACCGCGGTCTCCGCACCGCCACGCAAAGGGTGGGGGTCCGCCGGCGTTCCCTGCGGGCTCCGCAGGGCCGATCCCAAGGAGGTGGGGCCGATGATTCACACCCCTCCCCCTCGGGCCGCCAGCGGTTCAGGGCCCGCCCGCCTAGCGCAGCGGGTGGGGGAGGCCGTCCAGCAGCCCCGAGCCCTGCCGCGGCGCGAGGCGGGCAGGAGCGCGCATGGGCGCGCGACCGCAGGCCCGCACCAGCGAGGCCCCCCACGCTCAAGGGCGCGCGCGGGCCCCGAAAGGAGGAAGCCGCGCGTGGCACTGAAGAGGGCTATTAGGTTTCTGTCCCCAACTCCTTCACCACTCACCCCCAAACCCCCGCCAACCCGCTCCAGGCCTCGGACTCCGCACTGACCTGACAGGC